>JAADVN010000308.1:0-22202 GCA_023335535.1 Globisporangium spinosum | reverse complement strand
GAGAGAGAGAGAGAGAGAGAGAGAGAGAGAGAGAGAGAGAGACCAGCAACACCAGCAACACCACGAATGACAACGCAACCAGTAGCGGCGGAGAGGAGACAACGAGGAAGACATGGAGAAAGCAAGCGCAAGCGTACGTTCGTTTGAGTGTCGAAGCGCAAGTGCGCTCGCTCGTCATGCATAAATAAACAGGAAGGAGACTTTGGTTTTCATTTTCATTCCTTTCGACGAAGTTTGTTTGTTTCCCTCACTGGGGTACTAATTTTCGACAAAAGGTCCAATAACGCACCCATTTGGTCTTGTCCATTGCTATAAGCACACACACAAGACACACGAGCAGCAGCTGACGCGAAAGCAAGCGAATGCCGACTGAGAGCAGCCACTGCAGCGCAGCGCATCGCATACAGAACCAAGAGCCGTCATGTCGTTCACCCTGCAGCTCTTCGCGGACGAGGGTAAGCTGCTGCCGCTGGCCAACGATGACGAGTTCTTCATCCTCGAGCGTGCCAAGATCTCCTTCCAGACCACGGCCGCAGGGTGAGTGAGTGCGTTCACTTTAGCGGCCCAGTCCATGTGTGTATGTGTGTGTGTTGCTGACTTGCTTATTACGTGACGGCTACTGCAGGAACAAGTTCAAGGGCAAAGGCCGCGTGTACTGCACGACGCAGCGCATTATCTTCGTCGCCGAGAAAGGCTCGATGCAGCACGGCCTCTTCTTCGAAGCGTTTGTACATTCTCTGTGTGTTTACGCTTTGTTGGTGGCGTCTCGCTCTCTCTCGTACTGCTGACTGGTAGCTTCAACATGGGGCGTCGACACCCATTTTACTGTGTTGAACAATCCTAACACGCTCTATACGAATTGCGTGTGCCTTTATCTGCGGCTTGCTTGCTTGCATCGCATACAATAGGAAATCCCGCTTGCAGTGATGACGGACGAGAAGTTCAGCCAGCCGATCTTTGGCGCATGCAGCATCTCGGGACTCGTGGCGCCAGTGAGTTGACAGCGCATTGTATTTGTGCCTTGTATGATGCGTGCGGTTGAGCTTTAATGTCATGCGATTGCTGTGCGAATGCTGTGCTTGTTCTTATATTGATGGTAATAGAGCGACCGGGCGGCTGGGGACGAGAAGTTCACGTGAAAGATTATCTTTGACAACGGCAGTACGGGCGTCGTGCTCCCGGTCTTCCTCAAGCCGCTGGAGAAGCGCAAGAAGCAAGGTGAGGGAGGCTGTTACTTGCTGGGGACTGACTGAATGCCCAACTGCAGCTAACTAAGCGGTGGTATCTAATTGATACGTTGCTACGGTGATGGCGGCAATGCTTGTCTGCGTCTGTAGAAATCATCGACACGAGCTTCGTGCAGAGCCAGAATCAGGCGTTTGTGGACCCGAACGATCCGACCGTGATCTACATCGCGCAGCCGGTCAAGCCAAAGACAGCGTCACGCGGTCATCCTAGTTGCACTGTACACTTCACAGCAAGCAGCAGCCAAAAACTGATCTGATGGCTGGAATTCAGACCCTAATCTATATAACCTTGAACGCAGTACATCGCGCAAGAGCACAAGGACGCCAATCATCATCAGCATCATCCTCATCATCTTCGTACGGTAACAACTGCCTAATGAAAATACAATACCCATGGGAATTTGCAGCCGTCCACGAACTTACTAGCTGAAGGTGTGTTCAGTGCCCGCATCATCCGCACAGGAACAGCCAGCAAATCCACTAGCAAAATGGCATTACCATCACTGATCCGTCAGTCCGTAATAGTGTGATCCATTCAGTTGTCATTCTGGGCAACAAATGAGCCGGTGGGATCACAAGTGAAGCTAAGGGTACATGCAGTAGTAACCCAAGAAACAAGAAAAATCAGACGCCAAACGAGACCGACCACCTTGAGCTTGAGCTTGAGAGAAGCCACTTTGTGCCACAGTCATGAGTGAGTGGTTCCGTTCGGATGCATGCAATCGGATCGAACGAAGCAGGCGGAGCCAGAGATGAATGACTCTTTTCGTTCATCCATTTGACTGATGCGAGAGAGAGAGAGAGAGAGAGAGCGAGAGAGCGAGTTGTCAGTTGCCCATGGTTTCGGGTCTCCGCACACACTCACAATTGAGCACTTTTCACCCTTTTCCTGCACGCTCAAGCTTTTTGGCGCATTTGCCTCGCAAAAAAAAGTGAACCGCCAAGCTTTTATGTCCGTATCACAAACAAGGAGGGTATGTGTTTATACAGGTTGTCTTGAATACATTAGAGATGTCGTGTGGGTGTTGTTTTCAAGAGGATATTGCTTATATAAGGGTAAAGAGATTCGCACCTAAGCGGACAAGCAGGCGGAATCGAGCAAGCGGGCGGATGTACTTACTGTACGTAGTGACGTTGTGGACAGAGGCAAAGCAGGGAAGCAAGGAGAGTGAGCGAGTGAGTGAGCGACGCAGAGCACAGAGCATAAGCAATTACGCGAGCGCAGGAGAACGGCGAAAGCGAATCCCCTCGCAGCGACCGGACGTCTCTCTCTCTCTCTCTCTCTGCGACTATCGATCGATCTGTCGGTCTCTGCGTTTAACGATTTGGGGCGGACGACAAGTACGAAGAGCGAACGACACCAGCCAGCGTTGCTCTGCCGGACCAACAGCAGTACAACACACACACATAGCGTGAGAAGCGCACACACAGAAGCAGAGCGCAAGAAGCGATGAACAGCTGGGACGGGCGATGCAAGCGCTGCCGCCGGCTCATGTCGATTTGCAAGTGCTTCGTGGCGCCGGCGGGCGGCGACCAGAACAGCAACCCAAACGCACTCAACCGCAGCAGCGACGGCGATGACGCCTTGACGTACGTAACGCTTGCTCATTGACTGTGTATGTGTGTATAGATGTGTTCACGCTCGACTTCTCTCTGTTTGCTTATCACAGGAGCCCGATGCAACTCGCGCACGGCAAGCGGCACCTGTTTGAGACGCTGAAAGAGCGCCACCCGATGCGCTCCAACGTACTCTTGAAGTCGATCCACAGCGCCGGCGAGCGCGACGCGGAGCGGCCCACCCACGAACCCCAGTACACACAGAATCATCCACACAAACTGAGCGTTGTGAGCGACGCGCGAAGCCGAGCCGACACACGCGAATCGCACCACCACCGAGTAGGAGCAGGGATCGCGTCGCGGCGTCCGCCGTCCGCGTCGTCGTCCGTTCCATCGATCTCGAGCCACATCTCTCGACCGTCGACGTCGAGCTCTTCTTCGTCTTCGTCTGTCCACCGCCATTCGTCGCCCGTGCCGCCGCGCCAGCCAGCGACAATACCGATGCCGACGAGCAACTCGGACCCCGCGGGAATCAAATATTACCAGACACATCCCCAAAGCAGCTCGCGTCCGTTAACGTCATCATCATCAGCATCGAATAGAAGATCGCAGCGTGTGGATTCATCGCAGTACTACATTAGAGGAGGCGGATACCCCGTGGTGCCGCCCGACGAGACCGACCCGACAACCTACGAGCTGTAAACTTCAAGCGCAGGCGCTGTCAGTGTGTACGGCGGAACGGAGTAGAGCGATTGTTGCGTGTGTTTGTTAGCTGGAAAACGATTATGTATTGAAAGTCACGAGGAGAAGAAAACAGGAACGAAGACAGCGTGAAGCGAGTTGACTCCAGGGGTCGGATAATGCCTCCATTTGTGACGATGTTGTGTTCTGCGTAGGATTGCTTTAGAAACAAGGAACGCGTGCGCGTGAGTTCATGCGCGAACAAGCATTCTGTCCTTGCTTGCTGAGCTCATGGTCAAAACACCTTTTTACCTCATAGCAAGAACATTTCCTATTGGCGCTTCCGTCACAACCCGATTGTAATTATGTCTGTTATATGTTTTATGATTTCAAAACTGTACGATGATCGTACGCAGCAAAAAATGTACGATGAGTGCACCAAAAGCAACTCTCTTTCTCGTGTGCGCCAAAGCAAAAAGCGCTGTCGACTCACACGCGCGCGCATTCCGCACTCGACAACCCACTGCAACGTTCTGCGTGCGTCACTCGGAGAAGGAGAAGAAGGACAATACGCGCGCACTACCACACGACAGAGAGAGAGAGAGAGAGAGAGCTGAGATGGCGCCGACTACGCCCGTTGCTGCGGTCACGCCTGACGGCGAACAGAGACGCACGCGCGCGACGACTGCGGCGAGACGAGCGGCGGCGGCACTTCCTGTCCGCGAGAGCAGCAGTGGCGATGGAAGCAAGAAGCAGCAGCAGAGCATTGTAGATGCGCTGAAGAAACGGACGTTCGCCACTGAGAAGAGGAGCGTGCAACCGCAACGCGAGCCAGCAGAAGAAGAAGATGACGAAGAGGAGAGGGCGAATGAGCCAGTCGGAGAGCACGACGACCAGGACGATAGCGACGATGAAGAAGAGCCAAAGCGTGGAGAAGATAACAAAAAAAGAAGAAGAGACGCCGGTTCGCAGCAGGAGAGTAAAACTGAGGACGCAGACGAAGATGCGACAAGAAAGACGCGTGTGGTCGAGAGAGCGCGGCGATCTGTTGGTAGCCACTCGGAGAAGAAGCAGCAGGAAGTGCTGGCGAAGAATGTACTCACGGGATCGTATTTGGCGCACGCGGGAAAGAACTCGTCCGAGTTGTCGCGTCGATTGAAGCAAACATGGACCGTTTTGCAGAAGATGGCGAATCAGCACCAGGAAGACGAGGATGTCCCGCTGGACCAGCTGCGCCTCGTGTGCGCTGAGCTGCTGCATGAGAAGATCCTGGTAAGCGACGAGAAGAATGTGCGTTCTCTGGCTGCGTGCTGCTTCGTGGAGCTTTTGCGGATTTACGTTCCGGACATGCCGTTCACGTCGAACGAAGAGCTGTACGACGGCTTCCAATTGATTCTGGAGCAAATTCGCTGCCTCGCGATTGATACGAGCGGAGATCCCGATGCCGCGAAGACCTCGTGCGATGTGCACTATTATCACATCCTGGAAAGCCTGGCGGGCGTCAAGTCGTGTTTGCTGCTCATTGGCATGGATTTCACGATCGAAGACGGAGAAGAGACACTGCTTGTGCAGCTTTTCAAAGCGCTGTTCGAGACGATTCGGAAAGAGCACTCAGTGAAGATCGAGAACTTGATGGTCTCAATCATGGCAGCGTGCGTCGAGGAAAGTGATATGATCGAGCAACCTCTCCTGGACACGATTTTGGCTCCATTGGTGCATTCCAATACAAGCGGAAATGCCGCGCTTGGATTGCAGGAGCCGTCTTCCAACGACCATGCGGAACGTGGTCCATACCACATGGCGCAAGAACTCATTCGTAGAACGAGTGATCATATCCAAAGTCACCTCTCGCACTTCTTCAACAGCATCCTTGTCGACGCTCCAGCAGCGCTCACTGCCCACAAATCCTCCGACTTGAAAGAGCACGTTTACACGCTGATTTACGAAGTGCACAAGATCAACCCATCGCTGCTTCTCTACGTGCTGCCAAATGTGTGCCTCCAGCTCCAAGTTGACGAAGTCGCGACTCGCTCAGAGGCTATCGCGTTAATGGGACGGCTGTTTGCTTCATCTCATGCTGATTACGGTCACCAATACATGAAGAACTTCCGCGACTTCTTGGGGAGATTTCGCGACGTGAGCAAAGAGATTCGACTGCAAATGGTACAAGTGTGCGCAATCATTTGGCAGCGCAAGGCAGAGCTTGGGAGTCTGATTGAGAAGGAGTTCATCCTTCGTCTGAGCGATCCCGACTGGGAAGTCCGAAGACTGGTCGTCAACGAGCTGTGCGATCTTGCTGCAAACAACTTGGGCCTCATCAGTGAGGAATGTCTCCGCCAGGTTGGGGAACGCATGAAGGACAAGAAAGTCATCTTGCGGAAGGAGACGATGACAGGGCTGAGTCAAGTGTACGCAGCTCACATTTCTGCGCACTGGAGTCCCAAAGACGGCGAAGAAGATGTGCTGAATTCGCACGGTGTCCCCTCGACTCACGCGAAGAAACTCGGCTGGGTTCCAGATTTTATGCTCAAGTGTTTTGCGTACCCCCAACAAGAACTCAAGCTCCGAGTGGTGCAGTTGCTTGACGACATTTTGCTCCCGAAAGCTGCCTCTGAATCGAGTCGCGCAAAAGGGCTTCTTTACATGTTCCACACATTGGACCAAGCCTCAAAAGAAGCACTTCGCCGAATATTCAACGAGCGATCTCGGTGTTTACAAGCGTGCCGTGAGTTTGTCGCTGCGAAGAAACGCCATCGCCAGCAGCCGAGAGGGTCGATTGGTTTAATCAGCTCCAGTCCAGATGGCGCGGCAGATAAGCTTTTTGCCGGACTGTCTCCTGTCTTCCCTGAGACTGCGAGCCTGAAGATGATGCTGGAGCAGTTGAGCGCCTGGAAAGATCAAAGTGTTTTCAAACACATGGAGCACTTGTGCGACTACTCCAAGAGCCTGGAAGACATTCGGAATGCAAGAGATCGTCTGGTCAAGAGCGTTGGATCGAAGACCCCTCTCGGGGATTTCCTGAAGACTCTTTGCCGAAAGCTGAACTTGCTGACGTTGAATCATTCTTCCATCAGCACGTACTTGGATTTCTTCATCCAGAATGGCGCTCAGTATGCGAAAGAGAATCGAGATATTGTTGACTTGATGGTCATGGTGTCCAAAGTCTTCCCGGACATCTTTTCTCCATTCATCAAGGAAGAATTCGAGGCGATCCTGCTCACTGTTGATGACGATGAAATTGAGAACGAGGATAAAGACGATGAAGATGAGGAAGAGAACACAGATAAGAAGGACCAGCGAGTGATTGAGGGTATGCTTGGAGTACTTGCAAATTACTCCGAGCACTGGAAAAAGAAACACAGTCGCACTGCTGACGACTTGGAGAAAGACGACGAGAGCGAAACGCCATCCAAGCTGCTTTCGAAGCAACTGGGACGATACTGCTGGAATCCAAGCTCTGGAACCAATTCCAAGCAGACATCAGTTCTATCAGCACTGGAAGTCCACATGTCGAAGCTCGCGGCATTGAACATCGCGAACTTCTACGGTGTGTCGAACGACACGAGCTTGCTTATCCAGAAGCTTTGTACAAAGAAACGGCTGTCATCTCCGACTTCTCCGCGGGTACTGTCGACGCTCCAGAGTTTACTGGTGTTCACCAAGCGTTGCGGAAATGAGCTGGCATCCAACAAGCCTCTCACGTCGACTCTGTGGACTACTCTAACTGAGCACTTCCTCAACGAAGAGGTGGCAAACTCAGATGCACATGTCAAGAACCGCAAGCGCACTGTGACCCAGACAAAGCTGGTGGACATTCGCTGTTTGGCGATCAAAGTCATGGCGAACTTGCTTTTGTACTGCCACTTCGGATACGAGTCGACGGAGTTCAAGGATCGGAGTCAGCAACTCGTCGAATTGCTGTTTGATGTGCTTCGCTCTGATGGCCGGAAATGGACCGCAAACGCAGGCTTCGCAGCCAAGTATCGCGTTGCGGCTGCAAGCAGTCTGCTCAAGCTGATGCGCAACGCCAAAATTGAGCGTTTGGCCACCGTCTCGGAATGGCACGTGCTTGGATTCGTCATGCAAGACTCTAGCGAAGAAGTCCGTGCAGCGTTCATCCAGAAGTTGACGTCCCACTTGATGAAGCATTCAGCGCCGCATCCTCACAAATATCTGAGCTATCTGACTCTGGCTGCATCGGAGCCCAGTGTGGCGTTAAAGAAAAAGGCTCGAAACCTGCTGGGAGTCGCAGTCGAGAAGATGCGACGAATGTTCGAAGCTTCGCTTTCTCGTGGACGATCAGAAGGCTTGAGCGCTGAGACGAGCGCTTTGATGGTTCCAGAGTACGCGCTTCCGTATGTGATCCACTTGCTCGCCCACCACCCAGATTTCCCAAAAGAAGCAGCGCAGCGAAGTGTTAGTCTGCATGCGTCAATCTTCCACAATCCGGTTTGGAGTGGTCAGCTGCTGCACTTAAGTTTCTTCCTGGACGGGCTCGTGTCTTCGAACTCGTCGTCGGATGCTGACAACATCTCGTTCCTGCTCCAGATACTCGCGAAACTGTCCGAGTGTGACGATGTCATCGACCCGAGCAGTACGAACATTTATCCACTGGTGGATAGCGCTGCTCTGCTCGTGAAGAAGAAAATCAAGAATCAGTCGAGTCTTCGGCCGTTCCCCGGCAGAATCTATCTTCCGAAGCAGTTGTTTGTTGCAGGCGGTGGTGGCAGCAGCAAGGGAAACACGCCATCAAGACCGACAAATACGGATACGTCTGGGAATCCAATTGATGGCAGTGAGCGTCAGAGGGGCCCTCGAATGATGGTAAGTGTTCTTGCGTTTTTTGGCTTGAAGTTTGGTGGTTATGCTCACTTGCTTTGTGTGATCGATTTTCTGCTCGCCATAGACCTCGTTGTCTCCAATCAAAGGCTCCGACATCCGCGACCACTTTATGCAGCTCAAATCGCCACCTGCGTCCACGAAGAAAAGACGGTCTTCTTCGACAGGAACACAGTCCAGATCAAGCCGTAAAGTTCCCAAGAAGCACGTTTCATCTTCACCAAGCTTTGGCGCTGCAGAGGGGTCTGACTCGGAGACGATCACCCCACCCCATCGCCAGTCTTTGATGCGAAAAGCGCGCATGCAGACGCTGACGTTCACCGAAGAGTCGAGTGAGAGTGGAGACGACCCGGAAGATCTGGTGCCAAGCATGTCGGTCGCAGCTCGATCGAGCAAACGACTGTCGAACGAGTCCTCGAGTGGGTCCGTCGACCTTCCAGAGAGAGAAACTACAGTGTCCGATGACGAACCATCTGGGAAAAACAGGAAACTATCTCCACACGATGATGACGAGGAAGCCGACGACGAAGAGATGGTACGTGTGTCCCATTGCTACTGTACGATCACCAGACGCGTATCTGACCTTTGTTTTCGTGATTTGTGCGTGTTTGTGCCCACCAGACGAGTTTTCGCTCCTCTCGACGACGTGTGCTGTCAAATATGCGTGAATGAGTGAGAAACATTGTGTGAGGTAGCGCCACTGATATGATTTTTAGTTGAATGGTCTGCATACTTTCTTCAGTAACACGACATGGCAGTATGAGAAACGAGTGACGTGATCGGATTGGCGTGCTTTGCCGCCAACTCACGGTTTTTCCCTCTGAGTCATACGAATATGCTTGCATGACTCACATCAACCCACCAGCATTTTTATCAGATTTTCGGACACCGCCAACTTCAAGCATCTGTTGTGATATCGGTGGTACGTTACAGTGTCATTCAATTTTAGTGAATGACGCGTACTGCCCTCACATCCAATCTTGATGGCGTTTGTTTTGCATTAGGTATGATTGTTACTCAAATAAAAAAAGGAAAATGCAATGCGCTAGGCGCTACGCTACGACAACAGGAAGTCTAAAGTATGACGGCGATTCCCTAAACTATGCGGATCGGCGGACAGTGATCCCTCGTACCGAATCTGCCCCGTGCCGAACGAGATGTTGGCATCCTTCATGAACGCCGACACTTTCTCAAGCGTCCCAAGCGTTCGCTGCAAGCCGTTCACAAAGTCCAGATCAGCTCCAAACCAGCTAACCATACCGCTGGCGTCAAATATGAAGCGGTACTTGCCGGGGATAGTGATCACATTTCCAATCACCTCCTGGATCAGCTCTTCGTTGCCGGCGAGATTCGGGCACAGCGACATGACCCCGTCGCGACGAGGACGGAGATGGAGATTCGCATCGACCACAACGATCGTCATCTCGTCCATCGTGGAGACATCGTAACCCTGGATATTGTACTGCGTGGACGCGAAGTGCTGCCCGTAGAGACGCCATTGCTCTTTCAGGGTGCCGATGCCGACGTAATCCGGTCCTTCGATCTCGCTGCTCATGACGCACTGCAAGAAGCGCTCTTGGTCATCGTGGTGACGCGCGGAAAACCCGTTTTGGTACATGTGGAAGTACTCGTGGACAATCCGCACCGGCGTGCCGCTCATCGTGCCGCGTGACGCAAACACGTTGCGCGCCTGCAACCGCTTGCACTGGATCTCCAGACTCGACACGTCCGAGAGCAGCGCGTGCACTTCCTGCTCGAGCGTTTCGATCTTGTTCTTCTGCTTTGCGCGGTGGCGCCGCTGGTGCATCTTGTACTGCAGTCTTCGGCGCAGCACCTTGTCGTCGACCCTACCGCCACCTGCCGCCGCCGCCGTCCCTGCTGTTGTCTGGACCGTCGCGCGTCCCTTCGCGCTGCTGTCAGCCAAGAGACCGCCATCCATGCTCTCCTCACTCTCGCTGCGACCGCGTTTACCGTCCATAGTGGCCCTGCTGCTGCTGTTCGATGGATGCTCTCCTGTGAGCCTCCTCTTTGCTCGGTCTCTCTGTTGACAGCACCGCGCGTGTTTGGTTATGTGAAGGTGAAGCGCCGTCCAAGAGCTCCGTCGCGCCAGTCTTGTCTCGCTCAGCACACGAAGGGAGCAAGTAGTGGATTATACTATGCTATGCTATGTGTGGGATATAGCAAGAAAAGAAACTGCGGAAAAAGCGAAAAAGAAGGAAAATCAAAAACAGATGATGCGACGGTGGGCTGGTCAGATGGTCAGGCTGAGTCATTTTCATGGAGAAAAGAAGGTGCATTTTTGCAGTTGAGGACGGAGGCGTTTTGAAAGTGGCTTGACATTTGTATGGGAAGGGAGGGGCGTCATGCTTATCGACGACCATTCTGCTTTCCCAAATTCGTCTCCTCCCATTTTTTCCTGCGTGTCGCAATTTCGCAGTTGTTTCTGAAAAGCAAAGATCGGAATTAGCGTAAAACCATGCGGTTTAGTGCTAATTCGCTGCATATTTTTAAGGGTGACGTGCTCATCAGTCATATCTTTTTGATACGCGAAAAGGGGAGAGCTGCGACTCGCCAGGGGTGACGAAAGAACGCCCTCGAGAGGCGGGCGCGGGCCGTGCTCTGCGCTGTATTAACAGCGCCACACGAGCATTTCACGCTCGCTCGCACACTCGCACACACGCACGCGTGAACAAAAGCGATATAGACATAATAATAATGTGCGTCCACACAGTCAACACCCACAGTTTAGTTTCGCAAAACTGAGGTCAGGGAATACTAGCATCGCTTTTGCCAGGGTGTGCTGACAGAAAGGGACCATTGTGGGACCAAACAGTCGATATGCGACACCCCACCATACAAAAGCTGAGTCACACACAAAAGAAAAGAGAGAGTGAGTCAATGCACTTGGTTTCGTGCATAATTTGTATGTAAAACCAGACTTAAAAGCTTAGCTTCAGCGAACCCTTGGCCAGTTTTTTGTTGACTCACACAGCCCTAGCTTTACAAAGTGTCCCACAAACTCATCTCTCTCTCTATTCGCTTCCTAGAAAGCTCAAGCTCTAACTATTAGTGCAATTTTGGTGCGTAAATGCAAATATTAACGTTAAATATACAAAATAAAACGATTTTCACGCGAAAGTGCATCTACCACATTTGCTTTCGAGTAAGCCGATTGCTGCTGCTTTTGGTTGGCACAACACCCCCGCAGAGCCAACTCTCTGAGCTCACGAAATAAAACGCGATCAGTGCAATTTCGAGTGGACGGAGGATCCATACCTCCGCGAGCGCATCTCCCCGTCTTCATAGCCAAGGCAGTGCACACACATGCTTGCTGTCTGGCTGGCTTCTGTTGTGAGTGTTGTGCTGCTGGCTGGCGGGTTGCATCGAGGAATGAAGGGATGCAAACTCTGTAGCACCGGTCTCACTTTGGTAAAACATGAGGTCGATATGAAATGACTGACTGATTAACCAACTGCTTCCTGTGTGCCAAAACCAATATCTTTTGAAAGGTGGAAAATTGCTGCAGTCGTGAAGGATGCAAAGAAGAAAACAAACACAACAAAGCAACTTGCGGTTTCGCACAACTAGCACCAGTGTATTTCGAAAACGTGCGATCCAACACACGCGCGACGCTTTGACGAATGGATGGCGTTAGCGCTCGCCCAATCGTTGCTGACGGAAGATCCGAATGAGAAACTTGATGCTCCAAGGATGCTGCCAATCGTATTTTGGATAGCTGCTCTCATACTGATAAATGTGGAAAGTAACGGCGATAGACGAGAGCTGAGATCTGGATCAAGGCAAAAAGTGCTGACTGGGAGGGACTGACTGCGTTCATTGGCTTGGTATTTCTTAGCGGCTACACGCGAAAGGCTGGCGAGACGAGTCGCTCGCTCAACAACAGGCGGATGGCGCCACTGCACAAGTACCTTCGCCTGCTCGACATTTCGCAATGCAGGGCCGATCGCAGCGCAACTTTTCAAATACATCTCGGGCATGTATTGATTCAGAAAGACTTAGCATTAGTGAGTGAGTATTGCTGGTTTTGTCTGGACGATGATTAGCCAAAAACAGTGTGCACATGCTGAATATTAGCCAATAACTACTATTTTTGCTAGCAGGAGTTGCACTTTCTACAAATCAAAACCAGGCTTTTGAAGGAAACAAAAAACTACCACAAGAACACTGCAAACTTCGTATTCAATCAGCTGAAAAGGAAGTTGTCTACTAATATTAAATTCTCTCATTTGTGGGAGAAAGTGTCAACCAAAAGCCATGGTGGTTGCTCTGATGGCGCAAGCGCTTCGCGAGCAGCTTGCCCCAATATAATAGTAGCGTCCCTTGCGCTGAGTGAGGGAGGGGTTGTCATGAGATCATATTGTAGCTAAAATGGCATACTCTTGGTTTATTAAAACCGGCTATCGATAGAAAGGGCTGGCTTTCGAACGAATCGTTGGCGGGAAAACTCTCTTATTAGTATATAGTAACTAGAAGATTTTTTTCTCTAAATCGTTTGATACAAGCTGTGCAGCTAAGACAAAGTTAAATCACTCTCCATTGTGGCTTCTGCGGAGTTCCTCTTCGTAAGAATACACAATGAGTCTTCATGCTTCGACTGCCGAAGGTGTTGCTCACCTTGCCTTCAGCAACATGTTGAGGATATATCACAAACGCAAACGATTTATATTCTGGGCGATTGATCTTTCCAACGAGCCAATCTACTGCGACAGTGAAACAACACCTTGCAAGAGAAATGAGTTATCCTGTCAGAAGGAGTTCTGGCGAGGTGCTATTAAATGAGGTCTTCTTAGTTTTCGAGATCCTTGGGGGCCGTCTGGCAAGCATAGCCCTCGGTTTCCTGATCGGTCGCGTCTTTTGGTGCTGTCTTCTTGTTCGCTACCATTCATTCTTTATCATTCATTCCCCGCCGCCCAGTTTTGCGCTCAGTGTATGTCGGGAACTTGGGACATTTGAGAGCGAGTTTCAAGATGAAACCTTTCGAACTGCTTGGTGGTTTCAGCTCCCAAAAAAAAAATAACTAGGAGGACGGCGGATTTATAAAAGCAGTACGGTTAAGGAAATTGAAACTTAGAACACTGTGACCACCATATTGTGAGCATATTCATTGGCTAAATATCGAAAAGATTCATTTTGACTGGGTAGAGGAATCCTTTCGAATAGTATTATAAAGTGTCCAACGAGCATTTTGATGGGTATTCATGGCGGTGTTTGTCGTGAGGCTCTGTCTCTCTCTCTCTATTCCAACAGGTGAGAAGCAAAAGCAGTCCGTCCACGGGGAATCAAGAGGCATTGAGCTCGCAGGAAACGATAAGTGCTCGTCTAGAAGACAACAGAGATTCATCATCCCACAGCGATACCCCTTCCACCTTGCGATGAAGAAAGAAAGCTCCAAGTGCCACCAGGCTGACTTGATCGACACATTTTGGACGCGACCCAGTACCCACGCAAAGTCGCCGCCTTCCTGAGATTCGCGATGATTGGGAAACGAGACGTCGACCAAGAGAATCGTTCGTTGCTCTGTGCCAAAGTTCTCGTAGTGGTTGCAAAATCAAAAGCACCTTTGCATTTCAGAGGCAAGGTTGGTAAAAAAAAATGATGTATATATCAAGTACTTTTGATGTTTTTATATGTATTTGAGTCTTGCACTTTAGAGCCTTTTGGCTGCTGTTGTAATTTGGGGGATAATAATAATAATCAGCTTTGGGCTGATGATACACACATAGTCACGCACTCACACCGAGGAGTTTAGGACGACGACGACAGAAGATAATTTACTTGGAGGCGGTAGTTGAGCGCGCCGCTGATGGGCTTCTTGGCCATCACTGGCGGCTGCTGGGTCGACTGCTGGGTTGGCTGGACGAACACTGGCAGCTTGCAGCTGATCTTGCCCGAGCACATGGAGATCTGCGCGCCGTCCACGACTTGCGCCACCTTGGCGAGCGACCCGACCACGCGGTGGAGCGCGTCGATGAACTCCACCTCGGTCATGAGCCCGCTCACCTGGCCGTCCTGCTCCACGATGAACGTGTACTTGGAGCCGACGCAGATCACGTTGTCCGCGATCGTCTGCAGCAGCTCTTGGTGGTGCGCCAGCTGCGGACAGAGCAGCGCGCCTAGGTCCGCGCGGAATCGCAGGTGCACGTCCGCGTCCACTTCCACGATCGTCAGGTCGCCGGTCGAGCGCACGCGCATGGCCTTGGACTCGAGCAGCATGGACCAGAAGAACGCGCCGTAGAGGCGCCACTGCTCTGCGAATGCGTCCACGCCAGCGACGTCCACACCTACGACGTCCGTCTTAAGCACCTTGCGCAGGAACTTCTCCTGGGCCTCCTGGTGGATCGCCGAGTGGCCGTACTTGAACACCTGGAAGTACTCGCGCACGACCGCGAGCGCGTGCGCCACCTGGGCCGAGCGCTGCGCGTCCTTGTCTTCGCTGACAACGCTAACACTACTGGAGCTGGAGCTGGTGCTGGGCGCGTAGCCGAGGCGCTGGCGCTTGGAGCCGAGGCTGGCGACCTCGGCCTGGAGGTCCTTGACGTCCTGCTCGAGCGCCGAGAGCTGCTGCTTTCGCTTGGCGCGGTGGCGTCGCTGGTGCAGGCGGTCCTGCGAGCGCTTGCGGTCGAGCTTGGCCAGCTCCACCTCCGTGTCCACAGCGGCCGCCTGGGGCGCTAATGTTGTGGTTGGTCGTATGATCTGGTGCTGCTGCATGTTCATGATGCTTGCTGCTGTTTGGATTGACTGGGGTTCACTATGCCCGTCGCCTTCGCGTATTGAATTCGGGGTCGATGTTGGCGCGAGCGAGTGAAATGCGGAATGAGAGAGTAGAGAGCACAGTCGGAGCTGGCCACCCGCCGGCTCGGGCCTTTGGGCTCTTTGGATGGATGACTTTCTTGGCTTTGATGAGTTCGTAGGCTCGGGCGGCTCGGCAGCAATCATCGACCCGCTAAAAGTGAGAGAGAGAGAGAGAGAGAGGGCGATCGTGAAATAGAAACAGGTGTCGAATGTGTAGAACAGTAGAAACGGGCCGTGGAGCCGCTTGTTCGGCTCGAACTCGAGCTCGAGCTCGAAACTCAGGCTCGGACTCGCTCGCTCGTGTGGTTGAAGCCAGCGGTGGCTTTGGTTTCACAATTGCTTGAGCGTACTTTTTGTATGGGAAACCAGACAGGCAGACGATGCGAAGGAAAGAGCGAATCCGAGTCGAAAAGCCGAGAAACCCAACAACCTAACCCACGATGTGCCTCACGTCCATCCGCAGATCCCAGCAGTCATCCGCCCCCACCTGACTCCACTCGAGCCAACTGACCCCTCGAGCCGAGTCAGACGAGCCGTGAAACCGGCAATACTATTTCACGAAACACTGGCAAAGCAGTCAGTTGGGACGAGCGGCCAGCGCTGGTCCAGCTCGAGACAGAGAAAGGGCAGACGTGACGACAAAAGCCCAAGCTTTCCTCTTCTTCCATTTACGGTACCGCACGGTACGGTACACCGTTATTTCCCCAATATTCAGCATTTGCAAAGTGCAAATATTCGTATTTTTTTGCAATTGTAATTTTGTTCGGAATAAAGCACGCAGCGCTCATACAATTGGCGCTCGCTGTTTATCCCGAGAGTTACACACGCCCCTCACAGGAAGTGTTTTCTCCACCTCTGCTTTTCTGTATTTTGTTTGGTATTTTTACTGATGTCTTTTTCTCTTCTTTTTCATTTTCGTCTCGTTCATATTCGAATATTTGGATAGGCACACGATTTATGATGTTGGTGTTGTTGTGTTGATTCACTGGAGATTGTGTGACTTGTGAGCAGGACAAAGCTGCAGGCTGTCGACGGGAAGACGAATCCACCCAAACAAACAGAGAGTGCGTCTCTGCAAGCTGATTTCGACACCCACACCACATGTCGGCTCTCTATTCACAACCCTTAGTCAGTCAGGTGCTCATTTCACACTCGTGAAATGAGACAACTTTGGGAATTGACACAGAGAGCCATGCAACAGGAATCCGGTGGCGCGCGCCTATCTGCTCCACTGGATGGAGACGGATTCACGCTCTTACTATACATTCTCGTGATGACAGCGCCCCCTCTCTTGCACCGATGGGATCCTGCTGATTAGCTTTTCTTAAGAACACGGGGAAATACTCTTACAGCATTAGGCGCTCTTGTTTGCGAAATGAGTTATTTTTTGGCGGTATATTAGCTTGAGCTGTACCTTCAATCAAAAGTGCAGACAAGAAGTTGGCTTCATAATTACAATGACGTCAGGTTGTCGACTCTTTCAGTGAAGCACTCGAACTTGGATATTTATTCACCTATAGGGTCTACAATTGCGACCGTTTGGAAAAATCCAGTCGCCAAGAAAGGTGACCAAGAAGGCAAGAACGAAAGAGTTGGACTTCAGCCATCACTGAGGTCAGCACTCGGATCTGGGTTTACGTGGGGGAACGTGGCGGCGTGGGTTCCTAAATGTGTCTGAGAAATGCGGATCTAATTTAACGACACAATAAGATCTCATTTAACCAATTTGCACTTTGAAGTTTGTCAAACATCTTGCCTGTCATCGAGCTCCATACATACACTTTCGAGACAACCTCTGATGTGCTAATGCAGCCTCTACACTGCTGTAGTCCTTTGATTCTCCGACGTCCTCTTCTTCATCTGTTATCGTTCCTGGTCAGTCTGTCGTGTGCGCTTCCTTTCTTTTCTGGTTTATGGCTGGCTCAGCTCTTGCGCTGCCCACACAAAATGTTGACTCTCGGCCGCGTCGCTGTAATCAACGCGTTCGAACCTCGGGGCGTCGAGTCCCTGTACTGTAAATGAAGAGGATGATAAAAAATGGAGGCGAATGGAATTTCACCAATCCATCCGGTCAGGGTCAAGTCCGTCCCACTCGCTTACTCGGGACGGGCGCGATTTGCAATCCCAGCAAGCCACGGCCACGCCTCCTGATTGGTCCAACCGTGTCGCATGCACGTGCCACGCCGAAGAGCTCTCCTGACGTCATTTGCTCTAAACGAGCGCAAGCTTCAGCAATTTCAGGCGATTGTGTCGGCCCTCCTCTATTTCTACAGTACGAGCCCTTCACATCCTTTGGCCTTTGTGGGTCCATGTCGATTTCGGACGACTGGGCGGTTGTAGCGCAACGCTGGACTATTTACTATAAACACATGCTGGCGATGGCAAAATTTTGTGACCAAGATAGATTCACTTATCCGTCAGTCAGTGCTGTGAGATAGCAAACCAGTGATACCCCCCACTCACATTGGCTCGCGTGGCATCGTTCATGTTGTCCCCACCATGCCATGTCGTGCCCTTCAAGCTTTCCAAAGAGAGCGCTCTCGCCTGAACAACGCGCATGACGCTGGCTTGTCTTCCCAGCTGCACACAAACACGCAGCAGCAGCACTTGCGCGCGCCAACTGCTAATGCTCGGGCCATTTCCATTGCACGCTTCGCCTCGTCTTCCTTGACCGTTAGGCCATGGCCTACTTTGCTGGGTCAGTCAGCTTGTGATGTTATACTGGACTTCTTTCACTTCCCACTTTGCATGTGGCGTGTTTCGCATACTTTCTGTTTTCGGAGGGTATCATTCAGTAGAATACTCTGTGGCTATGAATTCACAGTTTGCTGATCTGTTTGTGGAGGGCATCACATTTGCAAAAAACACAGGGATCCTTGACATGACGACTGAGCTATTCTCCCTGCTCTCTTGAACAGGTGAGTGCTGGTGCTTCATACTGTACCGAGTGTACGATTGTGCTCTTGGCACCTAATCAGCACATCAAACAGGACTGTGTGGACCATTTGCTTTTCTCTGAACGCTTTGAGGCATTTCCTGACTGTACCTGTGTAGTTTGAGGCCAGAACGTTCGACCAGTTTTCTCTTCTCGTGTTTATTAATTTGCTGCAATTGGTATTCATCAGTACACCAAAAACGCACGAAAAACGAAAATGACGGCAATCCGAATGCTCGCGAATCAAATGAGCCCAGTGACCTCCAACGAAAGTTTGTGTGTCTGTTCGCCTTTGTTCGTTATATTGGCTTTTTCGCCAATCCAGATTAACAAATCCCCAACTTTGTTCGCCAGCCAATCAGTTCGAGCAAAGATGACCACGCGCATGTATCCAAGTGTATCCATTCGTGCATCCATGGATCTCGCTGACTCGCCTTTTGCGACTGACGGCCATCCATCCATCCATTCACACACACACGCGGTACAGATCCAATGACGTCCCCCAGTCTGGACTCTTGATCTGATCCTTTGATCATTTTTGAGACCAGTTGCAACTTTCGATATCGGAGCTAGCTGTAATACGAGATCAAGTGCCTTCACCTTTATCCATCCGATCTATCCAACCACCGGTCGGCGCGCGTGCCGATCGTTCTGGATCGAATATCAAATCAAATCGCATGCCACCCATTGACATCCTTTGTTGTTGAGGTTTGTGCCATCGGTGCCAAGCGGTTTGCTGCACGCAACACGCGCTCAAACGTGAAAATGCATTCCTCTCAAGTGAAGTGGCCAGTTGTTCTCTCCCAATAGCAGTCGGGACACACCGAACGAGAGAGCCATAGATAGGAACCCTACAAAACCAAAACCACATCGCATGTGATTGGATTCACTGGAATTCGGAATTCCAGTTGCGCCTCTGGGCTGGTTGGTGGTGGCCAGCAGTGCCACACCATAAACTACAAACTAACACCATGTGGCCACTACGTGTGGGACTCTCACGCACTTCCCGATAAATCTATAAATCTGACCAATCTGGAAAACAATTCTGGAAACCTCGCAATGACAACAGCGTTATTATCGAAACATAACGCTCGACTGTTTCTAAAATACGCAGGGAAAACTTTTCAGCTGGAATATTTGCAAGTTGTAAGAGTTTTTACCTGCGTTCAGCAAGCCAAGCCAAGCCCAGCTCGGGTGGTGTTGCGTTTTGAGCTGAGCCAAAGAGCCAACTGTGTCTGAGCCGATGGGCCAACTGCGAGTTTGGAAGGCAAAACATGATTTTTGGGAGCTTCCCGCACAAAATTCGGAGCGATTCGAAAAATAAAGAAATCATTGCATCGCATTGCCGCCATCATCACACTTTGGCATCATCACGGACAGCCCTCACTTGAGAATTGTATGCGCAGATGAGGTCAGAGGGCTACATACAGAGAGAGAGAGAGAGAGAGAGAGAGAAACAGAAACGAAGGCGCCACTTTTCGATTCGAACTGGCCATTTCTTCCCGCTCCAAGTAAGATCTTGGTCCCTGACTAATGAATGACACACAGGCGAAATGTGAACGGAAGGAGAGCATTGTAAGAGAATTGCACTTTGTTTTTTAACATTCGATAAAGAACTGCCGATGGATGTCCAAAAATCGAGCTTTCCGAGCGTCTGTTTGGGTGCCATCCATCGATATGCATGGCACCAGTCGCGTAAAGTACCCATTCGCAAACAGAGCCAATACTTATAAAGCTGGCTCGCGATCTTGTTTTTTTTTTTTACATATTTTTTCTTTTTCCAAACCTCCAGTTATTCTTTTCGGAAAAGCTCTGCGCGGACCAGGCTGGCGTGTGGCTACTCACTTGTCCAAGCACAACGACATGCTTCACAAACTACAATACCCAATACTTCGTATCTATAGAGCCACTCATTCGCCAGTGTACGCACACGCACACGCACTTTAGGATCTTCGTTTTCGTTTTTCTCCGCGCTGGTTGGCCGAGAAAACGAAGCTTTGTGCGCCAAGCCGTTACGGTTTAATTTGCACCTCTGTGACGCCCATTTGGTCCACGCACAGTTCGTCCGCAACGAACGGCTCCGAACACAACACAATTGTGTGACTGGCCCAGATCACTGGCCGGCTCACTCTGGCCCTTTGGAGAGAAAGATACCAAATAAAAGCGGCGAGCCATTTCCATTACAAGAATACAAGTTCGGCACGTTTCATTTTCGAAAAAGAATGCATGCATGCGATAGGCACAAATGCCACAGTCAGTCGCCAGAAATTAGAGCTATTATTGCTATGACCACGATGTCGCGGGAGGCCGGCCGTGAAGAGCTAGCTGCTTTGAATGACCCAAGGGTCATTGCAGCATTGCGGCCCAGCCAGCATACAACACAGAAGGAGTTCGTTCACTCGTCTTGGTTGTCTTGACTATGACGGATAGATGTATGCAGATCCACCTGCGACCGCGATCTCCGAGCCACGCTATGCGAAACGCACATCACATGCTCGTATGTATTGTACAATAGCTCTTGCCACCAAAGCCAAGGAGGGATCGACCTATAGAAAGTATTCCTGACGCATCCAAAGGAAAAGGAAGGACTGAGGCGAGGCAAGTAAACAAGTCGATAGTGTGTGTACGAAATGAATGGTGAAGAGAGCAAGTGGAGTTTGAAGCTTTGAAGCTTGCGCGTCTGACTGACTGTATGCAGTTGTTCTCGTATGTTCGCGCAACATTTCCGCATCTCTGCCCGCCAAAGTCCCACATCCACACATCAAAAGACTGTTTTGCGATCAAATGAAAAGAGCACAACTGGCCAATTCCCACCAAGCTGCTGATGAGCTCGCACGCACGCACGCAAATGGGCCTTCCGCCATGACGTGATCGATGCAAGTCTTTTCTCTTTCTCTTGATAGACTGGCGCCACTGCCCTGCAACGATAGGAACGAAAAGGCTCACGCTCGCATCGATTTTATTTCTATGATAGGGAACATGAATGTATGGTGCTGTTTTTGATGAGGCAGGGCAGGATACTGTACATTTGTGCAACATCACGGTCGAAAATGCTACGATGAAGTTGCAGAAACTAGACTGTGCTTCAAGCTTGCTCCTCCGCTGGCTTGTTTCTGCCAACCTGCTGCATAACACATTATCCTCGCTACAGTGACAATCACTCTTGCATTCGACTCTTGGTCTCCAGGTTCCAAGCCCAGCCCATTCGTACTGCTTGGCAGGCAATGTGAACCATTGCGAGTCCAGCACCAACCAGCACTGATCAAGGTAAGGCATCAGAGTCCTGGACTCCGCAGCTAGTAAGCCGGACACGCTCTCCTTCCTCCATGTTTGCCTCTTTCTGGCCCTCGAAGAAGCTCTATTTGTTGGCTACCAGCGCAAGCAAGCGGGCAGACTCTTCTGCTCTGTGCGTCCCACATTCGCGCTTTCAACATGGTGATTTGGCCTCTGTCGCTTGCCACATGCGTGCCCAGTCAGAGAGTGCTAATGCGCGAGAGAATTCTATTTCACGCTCTTTCTTCTCCTCTGTGTGTCTGGATGGATTTGCTGGAGCTCTCCTGAGCTGGATCATTGCGCCTAATGGCTCGGAACAAAGGCGAGGCCTTCTGCGTGGCTTCATCGCCAGCGTTCAGCTCCGCTCACGGGAGCTGCATATCAGCATCGGCACCAGCAGCTCAGAGCAACATGTCCCGTACAGGCAGAGCGCGTGGCAGTGTGGGGAGAGAACGCAAGAGAAGGAATCGCTTGCTTGACTTGAGAAGAGCTCAAGCCAAGCACGATAGACTGCTTCAAAGTGTATTCTCTTTGCAGTAAGTCCGCACGTTCACCATTGTACCCATAATTTTCAGTGATGAAAACAGTGTTTACATAAAACCAAGTTTAAAGTCCGCGGATCGAATTTCGGCTGAACGTCTACGACAGCAACCTCCACCACTGAGACGCAACACTATTCAAAGCCTCCACATTACTGGACACCTTACCATGGAGCGTCTGCCACTGCGGACTTTCCTTACGTAACTCGAGGCCTTTCATTTACTATATTGTCTGTGGCATGCCTGCAAATCGCTGGTTGCACACCTTTGCTCGGAAATGAGGACCTACGTCTTCCGATCCAACTGCCTGGTCTTCTC
>JAADVN010000307.1:0-22240 GCA_023335535.1 Globisporangium spinosum | reverse complement strand
GTTTTGTTTCTTACATGCGCTCCTGCGTTCCGATCGTGAGCCGTTCGCTGTGTGAGCCCCTGGAACCATAATCTTCCCCTCTTTCTCTATCTCTCGTGGGTTTTGTGTGCTGTTTGGTTGATTTGTTGATACTACAGAGCGGGGTATTGCTTCGTGAACTTGCGCAGTGCGATTGAGTTTATCAATGTGCTCGATGCGTCCATGCTCTCGATTTCCTCGGAGGAATTTGACAGGTTCGCCGTGGTGACTGCCAGGTTTTCCCCTTTTTTCTCGTGTCTTAGGAGCTCACACATACTTCTTCTTTCTCCTCTTCTGTTCGCAGACTCTACAGCGAGCGAGAGCGTCTGGCTCAGAACAGCAGCATCAACAACAAGGGACGCCGCTGAGAGCTTTGTGAGTCAAGTGCACAGCGCATCTGGGTGCCTCTGATAGTTTACATGTGAGAGGGTTCTTTCTGCCATGCTATTTCTTATACATTCACGTCTTTTGACAACTCCGGGACCAGTGTTGTTTATCAAGCATGTATCCGTCCAGTTCAACAGAATGTGCGGTGGCAATGACAGCAGTAAGAAATCGGTCGACGCTCTGAGATCTGGACAAAGTCTACAGTTGAAGATGCTTTCGCTGTGATCGTTTAGATGATCTCAAGATCAACGAACAGGCATGACCGATCAAGTGACAGAAGGACGCATCTCTATTAATTTTTTATGTCGTATCTGAAGAAAAAAGGGGTGAATTTTGGACAAGAGATGATCGTTCTATTCACTTGCTCCAGATCGCGCTTTCGCGCTGCTCGCGCGTCTGCTCCACCATCGTCTCCTAGTGCTCATCCTTGCGTGATGACGCAGATCATTCTCTTTCACTTCGAGTCGAGCCTTGTCTTCAAAGTGTCTGGGCTTGCTGGTCTTGGTTGGACATCCTGGGATCTTCTTGCTTGATGCAGGCGATGACGACAGGCAGGCGTGGCTCGCAGCCTCTGAGTCCTCGGGACCAAAGTGCTGCGCGAAACGGTAGAACGGCGTCGCCATCTCTCGAGGTGTAATCCGTTGCCTCTCTCGGTCGCAGATTGGCGAAATGAGAAATGCGAGGAGATTGGCACAAGTCGCCGCTTATCAATACTTTCAGTTGTGAGCTCAGGAAACCACACAATAACAATATTCGTCTATCTGGCAAAAAGGTGGGTGGGTACACTTTTACGACGCACCACCACCACTTTGGTGCACTATTGAGTGGATGTTTTGCGCCACCCGGATGCGTACCTCCCACCCAAACCTGGTCGAAATGCTTTCGGTTCAGCCAAACCAGTCGGTGATTTCTGTGGCGGTGTTGGTCAGAACTTGGATCCATGCGAGCACAACACAAGAGAGAGATCTTTCTGCAGCTTGCGTGAAAGAATGAGTTCTCTGGCTCGTTCGATTGTAAATCCTCTCTCTTCAGCCGCAGAAAGCTCACCTTCAGCCTTGGCCAACAACATACTTTGCCTCCCACGCGATACTCCACGCTACGCAGACACGATCCAACTTTGGTTTGATCCCCCACCAGTCACCATGATTTGGACGACTCTCCCGAGACACAAAAAGAGACTGGTTTGTGATCAATGCGACTTGAATCCACGTCGACGAGCTGTCCGCAAAAAAACTCGTCGCCATTGCCGCTCCGCGATTTGGCTGCTGCTTGCTCTCTTGCTCCTGGGAGTACAGTGTTCCCAGCACGTCGATGCATCTACAGGCGTACGTATCCTTACAGATCCTCGTGCGTCATAAGTCTTCGCTTCCTCTCACTTCACGTCCCACATCGATGTGTCTTCGCTCTTGTTTCGCAAGTTCTCGTCGACCGTGTACTACCGGCAGCAGAGCAATGGCTCGATCTTCGCGCTCAACAGCGTCGACAAGAGCGTCGGCGAGCTGGAGCGGTCGACCGAGTACACGCGCTTTATCGGCATGACGCTCCACCAGAGCATGGGAATTCTCTACTGGAGTGACAGCCGCAGCATCAAGTGCTCCTCGTCCTCAATTCTCGAAGGCTCAGCGATAACCGGCAATCACACAGCTCAGATCCTGGTCGATGCACTGGTGCACGTCAAGTGGTTTGGCGTGAACTTTGGCAGCTCGCAGTCCGACATTGTTGAGCTGCTCGGCAAAGGCACCAAGTGCGTGAGCGTGCTGAGCTGGTCTCCAGAAATGGTCGAGTGCCTTGTGGGGCTGCCGTCTCGCTACCCATCGGCATCAGCATCATTGAGCTTTGTGAATGGCGCTACTGTAGACTTCGTGAAAGCGAGTGGCTGCAGAATCACAACCACCAGTGGCTCGATGCAGGGATCTGCACCGAACTACGACGAAATGCGCGCCTCTGGGTACGCGTCGTCCATCGTCGAGCGCTTGGAAGTGTACGCGACATCCGTTTCCCCGCACGCACTCGCTGTGAACGACAATTCGAATTCAGACCCCGCCGGCAAAGCATAAGAGTGGCTCTACTGGTCCAACTCGGCCGACGGCAAGATCTACCGCTCGCACTTGGCGTCGAGTCGGATCGAAGTCGTCCTTGAAAAACCCTGGAGCGTCCGCGGTCTGGCGCTCGGCAAAGTGAACGAGTCGTCTTCATCATCGCCATCATCGCTCTACTTTTCGCTCGAATGGAAAGGCATCATCGCTCGCATTCCAATGATTGAGTCTCTCGCAACCGGAGCTCTTCGCAAGTTCGAAATTCTTCTTCAAGGGCTCGAGTCGCCGCGCGGGATTGCACTGGACGCCGCAACCAAGCGCTCTACTTCACAGAGAAAACGGGACGCATCTACAAAGCAAAGATGCTATGAAGCAGCGCGAGCAACGCAGTGGCCTCAACAGCAGCAAACAATGACGAGTACGGCAGCAAGATCGGAGCCATGATGGCTGCGCGCAAAGTACCTGCGTTGCCCTCCATGACGCGTCTTGATGGCCTCGCTGTCGACACCAAGTACGTGCGGCCATATCCTGCCATTCGTTTCACATTTGAATGGTTATCAACAGTACTATGTGCTCTTGATGGTTTCCACGTTTAGATACCTGTACTGGTGCGAGTCCAACTCCAACGTGGTCGCGCATGCACCGCTAGCGTCGTTCGTGCGCGAAGTCCTCGTGAGTGGGACACCAAATCTGCACTTAAGGTTGGCTGCGTACTTGGTTTCACAGGATATCGGAAATTGGCTCTCAGTCAAATTAGCATCATGACTCTCTTTTCCATTGCATCAACTGGCCTCGAAGCATTGCGCTCCGCTCCTTGGACGGCGCCGCCAACAGCGACAACGACGACTTCTTCTACTCTGAGTACACGGGTCGCATCTCCAAAGGACGCTCACAAACGACTGTCGTCAACGAGCTCGAGGCGTCCAACATGGTGTACCTCGACCAGTTCGTGCAGCGCTCGCCCATTCAACGCAGCAGCGACGGCGACGGCCACGTCCACCTGTACGCACTAGAGTAAATACATGGAGCGCAGAGTGCCGAGCATCGGTACGATGCTTCCCGCTTTGTGACCGTCGTAGTAGATCACCTCTTTGTACATTTTCTTGAACATGTCGAGCTTCTTCGCTTTCACCGATGTTGATGCTTGGCTGCTCAAGCGGATGAGCTGGTGCAGAATCAGTTTCACCTTGGCGACCACCTCGCTTGCGAGCAGCAACATCGCGTCACGCTCTTGGTCTTGCTGCTGCTTGTAGTGCGGAGAATCAAAGACTGCAGGGTTGTTGAACGCGTCGTACGTGTTCAGCATGATCAGCAGCGCGTGCTCAATGTCTTCGAGGCGTCCACCCATGGCGTAGAGATCCGCGAGCTCCTGGTGGATGAGCACAAACGTCTTCCCCACCTCAACTTTCCCAAAGTACGCCAACGCTTTCTCATAGTGCCGCCTCGCAATCTCCATTCGACTCTTGAGTGCTACTGCTGTACTGGATGACGCCTTGTCCACCTCGCCACCATCATTCGCAGTCGCTGACAATGTCTGTTTTTCATCCTGGAGCTCGCGCGAGATTGTGCGGTTGTAGAAAGACGCCATTTGGTAGTGCGTCGACGCCACTTGCTTGCGATCCTCGAGCTCAATATATAGCGACAGCGCCTTGTTGAACGTCTTGTGTACCTGGTTCTCGCGCTGCTTCCTCACATCACGAATTGTGTCGCCCACCGGGCGCTCATCACTCTCTCTGGAAAGCGCAGCACTGCTTTGATGATCGTTGAAGAAATCGCTCGCCAAGTTCACCGCCCACACCAGATACGTCAGCGCCAGCTCGCCCTTGACTTTGCGGTGCAACTCGAGCTCTGCTTTGTTCTGCTTCAGTTGCTGGAGCGCGTCGTTGCAAAGCTGAATCGCCGACTTATAGTGGTTCAATCGCGCTTGCGCGGTCTTCCCCTGCGCGAGGATCTTGTGCAAGTGGGCAAGATTCGCGTACAGCAGCGCGACATTGATCCCATCTGCACACAAAAAACAGACAGCTCAAATCAATATCCCCTATTTGAAGGCGTTGGGGCAGAAGCAACAATGCGCTTTCGATCATAACCAAACGCACCTTCAATCTCGCTAAAAACCTTGCAGCCGCGCTCAAACCACCGGAACGCCTCCATGTAGTCGCGCTGGTTTCCGAGGAAGTACTTGCCCAGCTCATTGCTTGCGTTTCCCAGCTTCTTCATCAAGAGGCTGCACGCATAAACACACAGTTCGCTCGAGTTGTTAGAACATCAACTTTTCACACCCACAACAACAAAAAAACAACAGCACGCTCGACGTACAAGTACAGCTCCGAGTCGACACACGGCGAGAGCGCTCGCAGATACGCGTTAAACGACAACCCGAGCAGTTCTTCCCATCGAACGGACGCAGGGTCCTTCTTCGTGTCGGTCAGCTGCTGTTGTTGGAGCTGCTTGATCCAGTGGCTTCGTCTCGCCGAGTCCGTGATCTCAGAGAGCAGCTCTCGCTCCTCCCCGCTGACAATGCTGTACAGAGCCTGCAGGGCTTGCGCGATCTCCTCAGGAAGCTGCGCTGCAATATCACCCACAAGCTCCAGCACTCGGCACCGCAGCTCGCTTGCCTTGAAGCAAATGAAAATCCCGCCTGAGCCATCGAACCTCGCGCCACCGATCCCGTCAAAGTCGAGCTTCTCGAGCAAATCATTTATCTGGTTGTTCTTGACCGAAGTTGTCGAAAACGGCACGACATCGCTCGGAATTGCGCTCAGTGGCAGAAACTGACAGCTGTCAATGATCGATGCCACAGCGTCTTGCCAGTTCTCGTTCTTGGCAAACACCTGACTGAGCTGCAGGCACGCAGAGCTGAACTTGAGCTGTAATCGGCTGCGTTCTTCTTCCATGAACGAGTCCATTTCTTCGCCGCCGTCGGCATTCTCCTCTTGTAGATCCGTGCCAGCTTCGCCACCACTTCCAATACTATCCTCATCTTCCTGGGGAAGAGAAGAAGAATCAGCAGAAGAGTCAGGACTCATGCACTCTTCAAATGAGCGGATGCTCTCCAACAGGTACTCCTTCGCTTTCTGTAGCGAGTCCACCATCATCTTTAGCTCGTCATCGTCTTCCTGTTCGACTTCTGCAGACTTTCCGAATGACGTGGAGCCGCTGCCTTTCGTTCGTGGCTCTTTTTTCACTTGATCACACTCTCGAAGGTACGTATCGGCGAGCTGCTCGCTCACAGACGAGCAGATCGAGCTGTGCGCGGAGCCACCAGCTTGAGAGATCTCATTCAACAGCTTCATGCACGTGCTCAAAAGCTCTCGTTGGCGTTGCTGCAGTTGGTGTTGAAGCCGCGGCGTCTCACTGGCGAGCGAGTAAACTAGCCGAGACGCACGGGACGCGAAGCGGTAGCAGAGCATCGCCATCATGTACTTCCACTTGAGCTGTTTGCCCTGCGAGAGCACGTTCACGTCGTAGAGGCGAAGCGAGTTCTCGCCCTCTTTGCGATACAACCAGTACGTACCGTTCGGTCTTGAGCAGTTCTCTTGCAGGAATTTCAGCAGCATCGACGCGTTCATGCTCACATCCTGGATGTCAAAGAGCGGACGCCCCGTGCCAGACATGTACGGGATCTGGCGCGTTTCCACCAACTTGTACCCGCGCACCAAGCCTTTCGAGTGCATGCAGATCGCGAGCTCGGGGATGTTCGCGATCACGTTGTCCAGGTAGTAGTCCAGCACTGTGCAGAGAGAGAGATCTTTATCCATGTCGTGGAGCTTCAAAGACACCGCAGGGTGCTCCTTGTTGCTGAAGAGCAGCACCTGGCTTCCAAGAATCTAAAGAGACAGTACACATACACAATCATACCCACGTGTAAGTGTGACGAGGAAGTATAGGAACGTTGAGCGACAAGCATGCCGAGGAACGTACCATTTTCAGATCGTGAAACTTCCATTTCAAGATGCGCTGGAATGTTTGGCTGTGCGGTGGCTGGTGCGACTCGGTGCGGTGGTCAGACGGGCTGCCGTAGGACGCTGATGATGAGGATGATGCTGCCGCCTTCTTGTGCTGCTGCTTGCTCTTCGCAGGCGCGCTGCCTTGTCGCGCCGCAGCTGCTGTCCCTACAGGCTGGTTCAACTTGTCCAGCGGCTGTGACATGCTTTCACCCGCCGCTGTAGCTTCTATCCACGATCCAGGGGTCGCGTACCCAGCTTCTGTGTTGCCAATATGCTGGTACTCGTCACCAACAAGCACAGGAGCTGTTGCGGCTGCTTTCTGCACTGCTGCCGCTCGCTTCTTTGATTTCTTCTGGCTCTTCTTGCTGCTGCTTTTCGCCTTCGCCGTTTGCTGCGGCAGAGTCTGTGTCAGCAACCCTTGATCTCGATCTTCACTATTCCGATCACCTTCATGAGCTGTCAATCGCCCCTGGATCGCGCTTTCGTAGATGAACTTCTCGTACAGGAGGTTCTGCATCGTCTCGTCCGACTGCTGGATCGTCATCGTCTCCTGCGGGAAATCCTCAAAGCCAGCGGGGAGATCGGAATCCTGAAGCTCACCGTCGACAACCAGCGTGCTCCCGACGCGATGTACCGCGAGCGAGACCCGCGCCTGCGAGTATGGCAGCTTGAAGAGCTTCTTGATGTTCTCTGCGGGGCCCATGAAGTCCACGTCTTCTTCCTCGGACGCCGACGCCAGCTCCACGCGACTTCCTCGCAGCCGCACGGAGAGCTGTGGCTCTTGTGGTCGCATCTCGCCAAGCCGCAGCGCGTTCATGAACTCATTCGACATGATCGCGTTCGTCTCGGCTTCCCACGCGAACGACTTGGCTTTTGCTCTAGAAGACGACGATGGTGATGTGCCGCCGGATATCGGACTCGTCGCTGTCACCGTGCCGCTGTTCTCGCCGGATGAAGACTTGTACGGCAGCAGCGTCTGGTTCAGGTTCGTGTCCATCTGCAACTTCTGGAACGGCACAATCGCCGACGATGGCCCCTTCACGCCGCCATGGCGCTCGATGCCGCTGCCTTTGCTGTCACAGAGCACCAGCGGGAAGTCGAGCATCTCGCTCGAGTGCGTGCTCGTCGACAGACTCGTGTCGAAAGAAGACGACGATGCCGAGCCCGATGACAACGTTACAACAGACGATGCGGACCCGCCAGCTCCAGAACTGCTGCCGGCAGTGTACGCAGCGGCGGCGTTTTCCACGAGAGGCGGCACAGACGTGTCTGCGAGCGCCACGTGCACGCGCTGCTCGCCGTCTGTGGTCTCTTCCACCCACACCGACATGTTGCTTTCCGAACCCACGGGACTGCGCACAGGCGAGGCCGGCAGGTTGAAGGACGCCAGTGCTGCAAGCTCATTGCTGTCAAAGTCGGCATCTGCGAGGGCGTCTGCGAATGCGAGTCCTAGTGCTGCTGGTGGTGGTGCTGGCGCTGCGTCGGCACTGTGGCCGGCGGTGTCGATCGAGAGCGCCGCCGCTATCGTTGCGCGCGCGCCATGCTGCTCCGCCATTTTCGCTCTTTCAAAAGTTGATTTGTTTGTGAGTGAGGAAAGTGCATAATTTCTAGTGTGTGTGAGGAGAACAGCGATTAGATGGACGTATACATGTTGCGGGTTCAGTACATTCAATAGCTCTTGGCGAGTTTGCTTGTCCAGCCAGCCTTTGCTGACATCAATCACATCCCAAAGCAAGCAAGCGATCCAAGAAGACGACCACGGCGGCGACGACGCCTGCCAATGCGGCTGATGGTACTGCCGCGCCTGTTGCTGCTGTGAAGGTCGTCAAGCCAGCTCCAACTCCAGCTCTAGCGCCTGTGGCTGCTGCTGCATCAAAACAGGAGACTAGTGCGCTCGCCGACATGTTCGCGCAGAGCTCCGTGCTCTTCGCCAAGAAGGCGTCCTACGTGCAAGGTGCGTCCCTGACAGCCAGTATTGGATGCATTGTGATCTATAGAGCGTCAACCTCGCCTACTCTGTGTTGGCTGATTGTATGTACGTGCTGTTTCTATTGTATTAGCTGGTGCCGCGCAAACAAAGAAGAAGCAGGTTGCTGAGGCTGCGGAGTTGGCATCGAGCGTGTCGTCGTCGGGCAAGCGATAGCGCTCTCAGATGACCGAGGACGCGTCGTCGTCGTCTACTGGCAAGACATAGGCCGGATACAACGCGGAAGACGCAGCCGACGAGCTCGCGGCTCTCGCGGAGCTGAAGAAGCCGATGAAGGTGCCAGAGGAGGAGAAAGAAGGCGGTGACAAGCCGACGAAGTAGAAGAAGAAGAAACACAAGAAGCTGGCGAAGGAGGCCACTGAAGCCGCCGCCGCTGCTGCTGCTACTGCTACGACTAGCGACGCTGCTGCTCCCGTTGCGACTGAGACTAAGACAGCCGAGCCGAGCAAAGACACGGCGACGGACGAAGAGAAGTCACAGCGAAGCATCTTCGTGGGCAACGTGTCGCTGGACGCGACGCAGAAGGACCTCAAGACGTTCTTCTCACAGTGCGGCAAAGTGGAGAGCGTGCGCTTGCGCTTTGCGCCGATCGCTGGCTGCACCGTGGACCAGGCGGGCAACCAGAAGCCCATGATGAAGGTGTGCGCGAACAAGAAGATCTTGAGCGACTCAAAGGACAACTGCAGCGCGTACGTGACGTTCGTCGAGTAGAAGAGCGTGGAGAAGGCGCTGCTGCTCAACGGCGCGACGTTCATGCTCATGAAGGTCCGCGTGGACCACGAGAACCCGGTGGTGGACCCAAAGCGCAGCGTGTTTGTGGGCAACGTCGGCTTCAACGTTTCGGACGAGAAAGTGCGCAAGTTCTTTGAGAAGCGCCTCAAGAGCGACGAAGAGCCCAACCCGGTGGAGAACGTGCGCATCATCCGCGACCGCGCCTCGGGCGTGGGCAAGGGCTTTGGGTACGTGTTGCTGAAGAACGCGACGCTCGCGGGCAAGGCACTGTCGCTGTACGAGACGAGTCTCGACAGCCGTCTGATCCACGCGCAGGTGTGAGGCAAGTGAGCGAAGAGCTGGACCACGACCTGTCGAGCGAGAAGAACGCCATCAAGGAGTTCATCAAGGCCGGGCAGTAACTAAATACAGCGGAGCGAGGGAGAGGCCCATTTTGCTGAGGGCCACTGCTATTGCCACTCCACACACGACTCACGCAAGTCAAGCTCGACCAAGCAAGCGAGCAAGCAAGCGCAAGTTGCAAGCGAGCAAGCACTTTTTTTTGCGAATGGATCGGCTTTGTTTCTGTGATACAGTCTGCCATGAACAAAATATTTTGTTGTTGTTGCTGGTTTTGTTTGCGTTTCATTCATTCTGATTGGTGGAAAAGGAACGCTTTTCCGTTTTGCACCAAATCGCGTACTTAGCCGCGACAGCTGCGAACGTAAGGATCTAATTCTTGTTTGATCGTTGCGAACTTATGTGAAATAGCGAGATTGCATCCGCAAAAAAAGTATACCTCCACGTGATTCTAATTTGCTCTACACATTGTCTGTGAAAGTGGAATCCCGTGATGAATGTATAGATGATATATACCGCCACGAGATTCTAATATGCTCAATATAAATACTGCTAAAACGTTGGAATCACTGAGCAGCTAACTAAGATGTTGCTTGTGTGTCAGTCCTCAGCTAACATTCAGAAAACATTCTATCCGAATGTTGTACGATGTTGCTTGTTGTGACGCCAAATGTTGCCAGATATTCAACGTCGAACACACGTGCAGCTATGATGAAGCTTCCCGTTGAGCCACCGCCGTGGCATCAGCCACCTCGAGGCTCTGATGGCTCCATGCCCATGGATGTGGAAGTGAAAGCACGGCGACCCATACCACGGACTTTGTAGCAGCGAATGAACATTTGAGATTGCCAATGGCTCCATGAGACCTGCAGTGAAGGTTGCACGAACGACGCGATGAAATTTCAAAGCGCTGCTCTTGCTGCAGGCGGATCATATCAAAAGATTCACGCGCGACGCATTCAATAATGACGACGAGTGCGTGAAGGTTATGGAACTCGTAAGTGGCTCTACAAGAAGGACTCCGAAATCATGGACGTGGTGACACTGAAAGCATACAGCAGCAGTTGCATGCCCGCAGTGCTCGAGCACATATTATCTTGGGGGTTGGGAGCACAGAAAGATGTGATGCTTGAACCAAGGTTCAGTCTGAACGCTTGAAGCAACTGATGTCGTATTATAATAGTAATGTTAGATTTAGATATCGAATCTCGTCGGAGATATGTGGACTGCGTCTCGATTTGGAATCCGGTAGACCTCATGGCTCGGCTAGTTCTGTGTTCAGACCATGAAGCACTTTTCCAACGAGTCCGTCGGTCGCGCCTGAACGCTCTTCGCTCGACGCAGATCATTCTTCGCTTCTTTTGATCACAGGTGCGCTTCTTCGCTTCAAGCTCTTGGATGTGGACGTGAGTGGTGCGATCGAGGTCTTTATCGAGAGGTGCCGTAGCTTATCTGCTCCATCACCAGCATTGACGTCGCTGGTTTTGCTCCTTCTATGAGAGTGAGACGATGACACTGATGAGAGGTGGATGGTTCGCACGGCCTCCGAGTCCTCGGGGCCAAAGTGCTGGACGAAGCGGTAGAACGGCATCGCCATCTTGAGGTCGCTGGTTGTCGTTGTCGACGTTCCCTCTGGGGTCCAGATTGGAGAATGAGAGAGAGAGGATTGGAGCCTCAGAAGGTCCAGAAAAATAAATAGCACCATGCAGTTTACCGTTCGTTTGCAGCTCGCTACTCATCATTTTTGGGCTTCCCACGCGTAATCGTTGTCACATGATGTTCTGTAGCACCGTCGGCGCTTATGTGGCCACATTTCACACGCATGCATAGGGCGTGGTGTCGCCTTGTAATGTTGAGTCGAAATGAGCCAGAGTGGTCTGTTTGCAAGAGAGACTCATCATAAGCTGAATCTTTTTTTTCACTTTTGCCACGAGCCAAGGAAATGCGACGATGGAGTGATTAGTACCGTCGTCGTTGGACTAATCAACAAGCGTCGCAACTAACTGCGCGCACGTCAAAGACAAGGAAGGGGACAGGACGCCAGCGATCAAGGTCGCCACCACCACTAACGCCGCAAACGATCTCTCCGCATGATGCTCAACACACTCGTGTGGAGAGCGGCATTGCTTTTGCTAATGTGTGGGTTCATCATGGATGAGACAGCACAACCTGTAACAGGGCAAGACAAGGGCTCAACAACATGTCACAGCAGCATTCGGTATGAGTCAGATACAGTTTAACCCTAGCAAAAGGATCCTTGCCTGAGGTCCTGGGTCTCTTTGGTAACGCAGCGTCGGGTTCTCCATCCACTGAAGGCGGCAGAGTTTATGAGGTGAAAGCGTGAGAGATGGAACGAACATTCAGTGAACACCTCTGAATCCAGCTCTCGGGCCGAAGCCGAAGCGCCAGTGCGACTACAAATTCATTACCTAGGGAACAGAATTAATTACCTGGTCAGAGCCTTCCAGCCATCAACAGGAGACCTGCACCGCAGCTCCAGGGATGCGGTTGATCGAATAGAGGCAGCCCTGCAGGAAGATTCCCGCGCAGTCTGCGAGCATCACACCCAGCGTGTCCCCCACGGACGCTGCGCCGAGTGCAAACTCGACGCGATCAGGTCGCACTTCCTTCGACAACAGCGTGAACGCGTTCACGTACACGCCGCCGCCAAGCAAGCCCGCGACAAAGCAGAACAGGACGAGGAGCGACCAGTTGTACACGACGTGCAGCGCGGAGACCATGGTGAAGAAGCCCAGGAGCGCGGTCTGCATCGCTGGCATGAGGTACAGGATCGCGCGTGTTGCTTGGAAGAGCACGCCCGAGGAACGTGAGATGAACACGCCGGACTGGTACGCAAGCCCTGCCGCCGAGTAGAACTGCGAGCGCGCCTCTGGGGACGCGACAGGGAATCCGATGGTCGACCAGACGCCCGTCTGCATGGTGTACTCGGCAAAGTAGACGACCACGAGCGGGATCATGTACGGCCCGAGCGTGAGCGTGAAGCGCAGTTTTTCGCGGAGCGTCATGCCCGTGGCGTCGTGATTATCGTGTGGATCTTGACGTTCTTTATCACCCTCATCGTCACTGTCGAGCTTCTTGGCAGTTGCTGCAGTCACTTTGTGGTTCAAAGCTATTGCTAGCGAATCATCGACAGCTGCCTCTGGGATCGCAGTGTAGTAGAACGAGGCGCACTGCTTGACTGGCGGAAGCAGCGACGTGTCGAGCACCAGCGTGAACGTGAGCGCGTAGAGCAGCGGGAAGACGATTGCCGCGAGCTCGAGCGTCGCCGAGAAGCTCAGTCCCAGGCGCAGATGCAGCAGCGCGATCCACGCGTAGCCACCCACGCCCGCGAGCCCCGTACCGCTCGCCCAGCACGTGAGGCACTTTTGGCTGTCGTAGAAAGATGCCATCGCGAGGAACGACGCCTCCATCATGCCCGACTGCAGTCCCGAGAACGCAACGCCGAGCAGCTGCAGCGCGAGTGACTGCGTGCCGAGCGCGACCACGAGGAAGCTCAGCAGCATCATGAGCGCGCCAAGTAGCGTGCGGTGGCGGTATGAGATGAGATGGAACCAGTAGGGGCCCGAGAGCTTGACGAAGAGCGCGGGGAAGATGTCGAAGAGGTAGACGAGTCCGACGCCGCCGGCCGCGATCTCCTGCGCACCGGCGATCATGATCACGTATCCGACGTTGTTGACGAAGCCCAGCAGCCAGAACGCCGCGAGGTTGCGCAGCTGCTCGCCTTCGCCTTCATTTCTGGCACCGCGTTTGCCTTTGCTGTGATGGCGCATACCAGCAGTTAGCAGCAGACAAAGCGCCCGAGTGCGTGAGTCAAGAAGAGCCAAATGATCTAATGATCTGCTTGCTCGGCTTCACGACGAAAGTGGTGAAGACATCAACGATTCTCAGGATTCTGAGAACAACGGATCATTCTGATGCGCAGTTCAAACTCTGATCCATTCTGAGAATGCCAGTCTTTGGTGTCAGTCGTTTCAAAAAAAAAGATTGGAAAATCAGAAAATTGTGCTTGATTCTCCACATAACCGAAATCCTTAGAATGAGGAACGAGCTCCTCGCGCTGTTGCTCCTTCTCGCAGTCGCGTCAAGTGACGGCAGCAGCCCGCAGCAAGCGCTCGTGCCTGAGGACGAGGGCGTGGACCTGCTGCGCGTGCAACAGGGCTCGCAGGCGCTGCTCTTCGTGGTCTCTCGCGCGACCTTTGGAGCGGCGTTGCCCCGCGTCTCCTCAGCGACTCAGCTTGATGGCAACAGAAACAATGGCGATGCACCGCTGCGCATTCTCCGCGGCAACGTGTCGGACGACTGCAGCAGCATCACGACACTAGCCGACATTGATGGGACACAGCAATACAAGACCGCTGTGCTCCTGGATCGTGGAGGGAACTGCTCGTTCGTGCAAAAGGCGCTCGCTGCGCAGCACTCGGGGGCGTCACTGATGATCGTTCGGGACACGATCGCCGGCGCATTTGCAAGCGCCAAACAGCCAGGAGGAGCTCCCGCCTACGACTGCTCGCTCGGCAAGAGCTCTGTGAGCAGCAACGCGAGCTTCCCGTTGATCGACACGAACGCACTAGAGCAAGCGCCGATAGAAGCGTCAGTGTGCACCCAAGCCCACACGTGCGCGTCAGGCACTTGCGTGCTGACCGGCAAGCAGCACAATAGCACCAAGCACCGCTTCCAGGTGTGCTGCTTTCTGAACCACATGATCCGCATGAACGCAGACGACAATTCCCAACAGCTTGCCGCCAAAGTTCAGATCCCTGCGGTCTTTCTCGACTACCGAGACGCTGAAGCCCTCGAGCAGCTCATGATGACGCGCTCGTCGTCATCTGTTGTGATCCTCGCGCAGGTATACAACTCTGAAGAGAGTCCGTGGAACGTGTCGATGGCGCTCTCGTGGCTGCTTGGCGTGGGTGTCGTCATGAGCGCCGCGTACTACTCGTGCTCCCATGAGCGCACCTTCTCGTACCAGAAAGTGGCACAAGCACTCGCGTGCTCCTTGGGACACGGCGGCAACAGAGCCCATGGTAGCAACGACTGCGGCGATGGATACGTGAGCATTGACGATAACGACAACGACCACTACGGCAGCGAGCCAGGAGGATCGCTGCGAGGAGTTGCAGACGAACGGATGGAGCTTTCGGGACGCCACGCGCTAGTCTTCCTCGTCGGCGCGTCCTGCGTGCTGCTGCTGGTCTACTACGTGCATGTGCTGCTCTTGATCAGCATCCTCTTTGCGATCGGCGCGAGCGTTGCGATGGCGCAAGTCTTCCTCACGCCGCTCTGTCTCACAGTGATGCCGCTTTCCTGGACGGCCACCACCTCAGACAACCGCGTTCTCTACATCAGCGTAGCGCTAGGACTCTTGATCTCGATCTTCTGGTTCGCCGAGCGCGCGAGCCCATACATCTGGCCGCTCCAGGACCTGCTCTGCATCGCGCTCTGCTTCGTGTTCATCGACACGATCCAGCTCCCGAGTCTGCGCGTGGGGGCGATCCTGCTCGGCGCCGCGTTTGTCTACGACGTCTTCTTCGTGTACCTGTCGCCGTTCGTCTTTAGCTCGAACGTCATGGTGGACGTCGCGTCCGGTGGAGGCAACACGCGCGTGGTGGCTGGCGAAGGAGGAGTAGGAGACGGATTCCTCGACTACTGCCAGAGGTATCCAGAGGAGCCCGAGTGCCGTCACCACCAGACGATGCCCGTGGTGCTGAGCATCCCGCTGCTCTTCTCGTTCTATGGCGGCAACGCGCTGCTGGGACTCGGGGACCTCATCATCCCGGGGCTGCTCGTGTCACTCTGTATCCGCTACGACTACTGCATGGGGTATCCGCTCTCTGCAAAGTACTTTAGCGTCGCGAGCGGGGCGTACGCGCTGGGGCTCTTGCTCGCCAACACTATGGCGATCCTGCTGCGCAACGTCGTCGCGGGTCAGCCGGCGCTCATGTACATCGTGCCACTCATGCTCGCAGCGGTGCTCGGGTTTGCGAAGCTCAATGGGGAGCTGCAGGTGATGTGGGACGGCCCACTGTGTCTGCAGATGCTGCACAAAGTTGACGAGAATGAAGGTGATGATGATCCTGAACATGGTCGACACGATGAAACGCAACCGCTTGTGACCGCGAAAGCGAACGCAATGTGAGCGAGCGAATGGTCTGTAGAATTGCCTGCGCTGTATTGGCGCCGAGCTGTCATCAATTTGGAGGTGACACCCTTCGAAGTGATGGCGGTGTCGCCAGTGAGCCTATATTTTAGACAAACAGCATAGAGAAACAAACCTATTGCATACATTCCTGTATCGCACAAATGGTCAGGCGGTCATCAAAGGCATCTGAAGTCAGTAACATTAATGAGCACATACCTCGGGGGAACAGTGATACGAGAGCTGGATCGTGGCCATCCTTTTTCGTGAAGTGTTGGGTAAATAGAAGTGAAAATACTCCTGAAGTGGCTACGCATCTGTGCCTCTTTCTCTACCGGGTCCCTGTGTTCATGAACTGCATCATGTTGACTTTCTTGGTCTTCAGCTTCTTCATCGGTCCTGGCGCGACGCCACCGGATGTACTGCTGCTGGAAATGATCGACGATCTGCGGCAGATGGAAATCGTTAGATCAACAGCACGAGAGCAGGGTCAGCTTCTAACCAGCAAACTGCACACAACAAGAATCCCCACAACGTACATGATCTTTTGGCCGCGTGTCGCTCGCACCCGCTGCAGCGGATCGTCCTTGCCTGGCTGTGAGCCTGTCGTCGCTGGCTGTTGACTTAGCATCGGCCCTTTCATTGCAAGCGGGGCTGGTTTTGGCGTGTTCTGAATCACTGCACCAGAGACGGAGAGCCGCATGGGCCCGCCGTAGAAGCCCACGCCACCACCACCAGCTCCTCCACCATCGTTCCGCTTCCTCTTCTGAGCTCCTCCAACGCCCGATGGGACGTACCACCCTGACGAGCCTCCTCTCACTCCTGATATTGCGGACCGCATGGGCGCTGTGGACGTGTACACACCCGCCGAGATGTTCTTTGGCCGAGTGCCGCTCGAAAACACGTTCTTGCGGGAGCTGCCCATGCTGCTGTTGAGTTGCTGCCGCCCTTTACCGGCCTGAAGGAATTTGGCCGTGATGTGGTGCAGACAGTATTGCGACTATACATTAATACGGACAGTAGAGAGCACAGCATCAGCCTGTTAATAAAGAAAGCAGTCTCATTAGCATGGAATCAATCAATCTACAAAAACCCCCCACCTTGGCCGTGTTGACTGCGAGTCGACAGCGCGCCTCGCCCGACGTTACCCCCTTGCATACCCCATAGTCCACCGCAGAGCCGAGCTTCACGACCTCGTTCGCCTGCGTGACTTTGAACGCGAACCGGTTCTTCTCGGTCGCCGGCAGCAGCGCCGCGTTCAGCACCGCGACGATCGAGCCCTCCATCTGCTTCCAGTGGGCCTCGTACGCGTCGCCAAAGAGGAAGATGCCCAGCTCCGTGTCGTTCAGATCGGACAATGACCAGACCATGAACGACCCGCCGTTCGCCGACGCCTTGGAGATCGTCTTGCGCGCCAGCACGCCGATCGTCACCCAGTCAATCTGTCATTCATAACAACAAGGTGGTCCTGTTACGCTGTGTGTGTGATCGTAATAACAAGGCAAGCAAGCTACAGAACGCAAACGCACTGTCTCGGTCGTGAACGTGTCCTTCGGCACGGCATCCAGGCGGTGCAGTGGGATGAACTTGCGCTCGCTCAGCTCCGCGTGCACGTCCTGCGCAGAGATCGTGCGTCTCGTGATGCGCAGCCCCGAGAATTTCTCAATTGGGTTAGCTTCTTTGCTAGCAGCAGCTGCAGGCGTGGTGCCTGCGGTCTTCTGCTGTTGCTTCTCTGGCGCAAGGGCATTGCTAGTGTCAGGGCTCTTGGATGGCGCTGCTGCCAGTTCTCGAGACTGAGCCTGTGCGGATGCTGAAGCTGCTGGTGGCCTGCTGCGCAGTTGCTGCTGCTGGGGACTCGCTGGCCCCGCCTGCGTGTTCTGTTGCACCGCCTGCTGCGAGAGCACGTTCCAGTCCCACATGCCGCTCGCTCTGTCAGTTGCTTCCACTTGCCTTTGGTTTGTGATGGCAACTGCCTGAAAGTGAAAATGGCCAGAATGAGAGAACCGTGCACTAATATTCAGTCCCTCATCCCCAAATAGGAGGGTTTATTCTTACGATCACTGTACTATGCTTTCTCCATTTTTCTGCCATATGTGAAACTTGGTATACTTAAATTTTTCATTTTATGGCGATAGTGTTTATAAATAAATGACTTTCAGCTTTGTCACAATTCCTTTCATATCTGATACCCCTCCTCACACGCGTGCCTTTCCCCAACAGTCCAGCATAACCAGGCAACACACACAGCACAACAACAGAGCAAAGAACGCCAAGCCAAGCCAAGTAGTGAAGCAGAGAGGCAAGAAGATGGCGCGCCACAGCAAGAACTCGACTGCGGCGACGCACTTCACGTACCATGAGAAGACGGCGGCAGGCCACGGCACGCTCAAGCGGCGCTTCGGCAAGGACGCGCAGCTGCAGTTCGGCTTCTGCTGCCTCTGCGTGGCATCCACGCACGACGGCAAGAGCCCGCTCGTGTCGCCCAGCGGCTTTGTGTACTGCAAGGAGTGCATCTACGCCAACCTACTCTCGCAGAAGCGCGCGATCCAGGAGAACGTCGCCGCCTACGAGCGCGCGCTTGAGCGCAAGGAGCAGCAGAGCCAGGACGACGTGGTGGCGAGCGAGCGCGCACAGCTGCAAAAGTTCCTCGAGAGCTCGAACGGCGCCACGGCCACGAGCAGCGCCGCGCTCATGGCGGCCAAGACAGACGAAGAGCAGAGCGCCGACGCGTTCAACAAAAAGCTGCGCGAGAAGGTGGACCGCACGAGCGATGACGCCAAGCGCGAGGCCATGAAGCGCACGAGCTTCTGGATCCCGGACTGCACGCCGAATGTCGAGGCGAAGGTCGAGAAGCCCGACATGAAGACGCGCGACCCGATGAGCCTCGAGGAGCTCAAGCTCAAGCACCTCATGCCGGTCAAGTTTGAGTGGTCGTCGAGCGGCGACGACGGCTCGAAAGACGCGCCGCACGTGCTCTGCGCGGTGACGAAGAAGGAGATCACGCACCACCAGGCGGTGCTGCTGCGTCCGTCGGGGCTCGTGATCCTCGAGAGTTGCGTGAAGGACATGGTGCTGCCCACGATGACGTGTCCGGTCACAGGCCTCAAGCTGCGCAAGAAAGACATCGTGAAGCTACAGGCCGGTGGCACGGGCTTCAGCGCGCACAGCCAAGTGGAGGCGAAGAAGTACCGACCAACCATGACTTAAATATATGATTTGCTTATCTCCGAAAACTGATCTTGGCGGTGGAAGAGCGCCTTCTGCGGCCCGTAGGCGCTGTAGATCGCGCGCTGGATGGCGTCGGCCGAGTGGCCCTCGCGCAACGCCTCGCGTACACGCTGCAGCAGCGCGTCGCTGATGTCGGCGAGCGAGAGCACGTGCGAGGGGTCCATACTGTTGCTGATGTTGCTGATCTTGTCGTTGTGCTGCTTGAGAATGGAGGGGATGATATAATCTGCTATACCACGTCGCGGAATGTTGAGAACGCTCTCTTCGCACACGATGTACACACTCTCGCTCGCAACAAAGCCTACGCAAACAAACATAACAAACAAACAATCAAACAAACAAGCATGTGCGCAAGTAACCCTAGATTAGCAAGAAATCCTACATGAGCAGGGCCATCGAAATGCTTGTGTTTCGTACCGGACTCGATGAGTTCGTCGGCGAGCGCCTTCGCGTCTGCAGCGTTGTTCTGTGCGGCGATGACCACACAATTCTCACTGTTGCCAGCGCCATCACCACCATTTTCATCCTTCTCTGCTGCTGCTGTACGGAGAGCCTCTTCAACACGCAGTGTGGTCGTCTGGATGCCGTGCTGGTACAGGAGACCGCGCGATAAGGCAGACAGCTTGTCACCACTTGTTTCTCTTTGCTCAGCTTCACCAGGAGCCTCATTATCATTTGCTGAAGTGTTGATGAGGAAGACGCGCTTGGCGTCCTGCACTTCGCACGCGTTCGCGAGCGCTCGGAGCGCCACTGCGAGCGGGTTGACGCATATGTCGAACGCGTTGAGAGCCGATGGAGAGAGCTCCTGTGAGGTCGTCGCTGGGAGCACCGCTACGGATTGGAGTAGCCCGTCAGGCAGATCTAAGATCAATAGAAAGAAAGAAAATGTTAGCGACCAATTAGCAATGATACAGCAAGCCCCATAACACAATTGCACCGTACCGTAGACAGCTTTCTTGACGACTCGCCGAGCGTTTATCAGATCATTCTCGTCTTGTAGCTCGACCTCGACCAGCTTGAGCTTTGGCTCGAGCAATCCGTCGTCGTTTGCGCTCTTCTTCAAGTTCTTCTTCTGAGCGACCAGTCCCTGCGCCTCCCAGTCGATGGCGAGAGCGCTCGGATGCGGCTTTCTGGACGCACTACTCGAGCTCAAAGGGAGCGTCGTGATGTGATCGCCGTGCTTCTTTCTCGACAGATTGGAGAGTGCGGAACCATCAGGCGCGAGACGCACCACTTTCTCAAAGAACACTGACTCACCTTGAGCTTCTTCGTCACCATTCTCCTCATTGCCATTGCCGCTAGAGTACGCTTTCCACAGGCTCCACGCCAGCGCGTAGCTGCCGAGAATGTGGCGCACCGAGCGCACAGACTTGAGCACGATAAGCTGCTTGGCTCGCGCGTGCGAAAGCGAACCTGAATGCGACGACGACGACGAAGTGATCAGCACCGAGCTGGATACCTCGCTGGCGGCAGCGACGAGCTCCGCAGACGCGGTCTTCCACGCAGCGCTGGGCAATACGTTCGAGAGCGCATAGCGCACAGCAAAGCGCAGCGGGATCGGCCGGCGCTCAAAGTGCAGACACGCCTCGAGAAAGCCCACGGACGCGGTGGCAGCGACGACGCCGCTGACCTGGAGCTTGGCGCGCGACGCGTCGCTCCACGCGAGCGCGTACGGTGCAAGTGAAGACGAGGAAGAGGGCGATGACGTGTGCGCGAAGTCACTCTCGCTGGTGCTCTGATGGAGAGACGGCAGGGCCTTGAAGAGCGGCAGCGATGGCGGCGCCGACGCCATGCTTGTTGGATCGGAGCACCAGCAACAGGTCAACCACGAAAACAGCAGTGGAGGAAAAATGGGTGACTCAAGGGAGCCAGATATAGACCTATTTAAAAAAGATCTAACAGTCTATATGCATGTGAGATAAAAAGTAATATGTGTTTACCTGTATATAATGACCATCTAATAGAAACGCATTATAAAAGGCTGAAAGGTTTCGCCCGTTGGTTTTGCTTGCGTGTCAAACTGCAATGCTACAGAGGCGCTTCTGATAGGTACGATTGACACATCAAAAGGCTGCCTGGCGCTGATCAGCTTGGGAGCTGAATGTGCAAACGAACACACCTTCGCTTGGCGGGATGTTGTTGCAGTTTTGCATGCCTTGATCCCTCTTCGTACAGTCTATCGCCGTCGCCACACCCTCTGCTTCATCCATCAAAAGAGGCGCTTTATATGCGCAAACCAGCACCCTCCACTCGTCTTCCTGGAGCCCACGAGGCGAGCCAGCAGAATATTCGACTCGATGCTTCGTGCTGCAACACGTACTGTGCGCTCTCGTTCACAAGCTGTACTGCCTCCGTTACATATTCCCTTCCCTTCTCTTCCCCGCCCCGTACGCTCTCTCTGTATGTGTGAGTGGAATGGAGCTCTTCATGTGTAGGATGTATGATCCATCAAACTCTGCTCTGGCCCACCATCCCACCATCCATCCCACCCTGACCTGCAACCGGTGCAGGTTATGGACCACACACCGCGATTTGATTTGCGCATTCGTGCTTTTACCAATACTTCTGTCTGGTTGCGCATTTCAAATTCATATTGCTCGGGGCAACGAGCGGGCGACCAGCAGCAGAAGAAGCATGGCATGACGTAGGCTCGCAAGCAAGCTACTCTTGCCGAGACGCGGCTGGGCGCAGGCGTCAGATTGGCAGGTAGGCAACCAGACAAACACCAGCTTTACCCACCATCATGTCTGCCTCCAGATGGCAGCACACACTAGTGCACACTGTTGGGTCGGTTCAAACTGGATACACACGGGAATTTTTTAGATCAGGAGCGTCAAGAGGGCTCTTTGTCCGGTGCCATGCGACGGACCGACCGGCGCCAACTGCCTCGGTGGCTTCGGCGACGCAAGCAATTGGCTCGCAGAAGTCTTGAGACATACATACGGGAGCCAATCAAAGAGTTTGGTCGCATGAGACCAGTCGAGCTTGCCTGCGGTGGGACTGGCTACGCGCACCCACGCCAGTGGCGCGTGGTAACACGAGACCGTGCGTGGTTTGGTGACGGAACGCTGTGGGAATGCCCCAAGCGCGCGGGGCCACCACACGATTCGCCCGCAGAGGGCCGGCGGCGGCGCTGGACGGACGCGCGTGGATGTGTGACGTTGACGCTGAATAGAGCCCACAAAGCACGTGGAGGTCGGCGTGGACACACCCAATCACCGACCGCCATTGCGCCTGAGATTCAACTTGCTACGACCGCTAACGGAGTTGATTGGGCAGGAACCGGACCTGTCATCCGGCTTTGGTCGGTGATCACCAGAGCTCTGTAGGCAGTACAGGGCAGAATAGGTACAGAGAAGATTCATCGACTGCACCGACTGAGAGCTGCAGCTCTCACTATTGACCACTC
>JAADVN010000306.1:0-22279 GCA_023335535.1 Globisporangium spinosum | reverse complement strand
GTTCTTCAGTTCGTCCATGGACCGGTGGTGATCTGGAAAGCGCTCACCGGTCGGCCATTCGCTGCTTGGTATGCCGGCTTCATGCTTTCAGTTGTCTAGCACGCTGCCTTGGAACCGGTCGAGGACGACGCCACTGGGGTCACACCGCTCGACGAGCCCGAGGTGCTCGAAGCCACGGTCGGGGTCGCCGTGGTGGCGGCTGGGGTCGCAGTCGTGGCCGAAGGCGTCGCGGTGGTGGCAGCTGGCGTGGCGGTGGTGGCAGCTGGCGTGGCGGTGGTAGCAGCTGGCGTGGCGGTGGTCACCGCTGGGGTGCTCAGCGCCGTGCAGTCGGCCTCGAACGTGGTCGCGAGCGTGTACACGTTCATCTTGGCGCCGCTGGTTGGGATCGTCAGGATGCAGTTTGGCGGGTTCTTGGAGATGACCGTCGCGATGAGCGAGTGGCACGAGGTCACAGCGCACATCTTGGCCGTCTCATCGGTCGTCGGCAGCGCCGTGGCGTAGAGCATGTTGTACCCCGAGGCGGTCGAGCAGTCGGTGAGATCCGTGCCGGACAGGAGGCTCGCGAGCGCAGTGAACGCCGTGGTCTGCTGCGAAGTCGTGCAGTCTTCGTCGGCAGAGACGACCGAGCCGACCATGGCGACGGCAGCGACAGCGAAGAGCGTACGGAGGTTCATGGTGCTGATGGTGGGTGGGTCCTGTGTGGGGGGTGGGTTGAGGAACTTGGAGCTCTGAGTAAGAGAGTGCAAATTGGAGAATAAGGAGACTGGTGGGAGGAGAGGGAGGTGCTCCCGGGTTCCTCAGGGTCCCTCAGCGCTCAGGGTTTGGCTGTCATAAAGCTCTTGGTCCCGTTCTCTTGGCGCTTTTTCCGCCGTGCTGGTTGCTGATGGTGGGATCTGCTGGATTGGCCTATTGGCAATTCGCTGCAATTGGCAAATTCGAAGCGAAGGAAGGAAGGCATGGAGGAGCGAAGGCATCAATTTGCATCACAATGTGGCGCCGCCGCCACGCTGTTTGTTGAGAGCGCGTGAACAGTGTCGCAGGGGCAAAGTGGCATGTTCACGTTGAGAGGATCTACAACAAAATTGCCTGCGAGATTGGCTCTATTGCCGCATACAAAAGCGTACAGTAGTTGATGAGCGATTTGGTACCAAGAGCTTCGATTGTGTCAACTTTTGAGGTTGAAGTACTACCTCTATATTTGTATACCTGACACGAGAAAAGTACAGCTGGTCATCACCTCTTGTTTGCAAATGGCTCGGCGATGAGTGACACGCTACTTGTGAAATTTTATTTATCCAAACCGATCCAAAAAAGGAAAGTATCGCACACTTTCAGAGCGATCAAAGCGCATCCATCACAAAGCAGACACGCTTCGGATGCTCTTCGCTTTGCTTTGCCTGTCAACTGCGCTATTACAGCCAGTCGATACAACCAGGTCATGCTTTTGATGGGGGTCTTCAGGCGCGATGATGGGTTGGCTCTCTTTGGCTCACCAGCTTCGATTCGAAACTTCTCGGGGCTTTGCTCAAACTGAAGAATGGGCGGCGGACGAAATGTTTGGTTGATGAGGATCACTCCCAGTGACATTTTGTGATCGGCAATGCACTGGGAGAGAGCAGCGTTCGTTGCTTGCAGCATTTCTGATGTGCGCTCGTTGGAACAGCGACAAGAGGCAAGAGGCATCCTTCGAAATGATTGAGGGCTTCCTGCGTTGTTCTCTGGTAGCTAGTACAGAGTATCGCGCAGGATCTTGAGTGAAAGTCTCTCGCACACCAAGAAAGCATGTGTGTGAAGAAGACACGAAGGCACGAGTCTCTTGACAGCAAGTCGTCAGCCTCCACAGCCCCACGCTCGACCCTGTCACAGCATTCAAAAGCTGCCTTGTCCTTGGAGAACAACCCCACACAGTTTTATCAACTATTGGAGGTCAATAATTTTGGTTGATTCTCGGTCCCACCGAAGCCTCGCGATGGCCATCATGTACATTATGAGCTTTTTGTTTTTGTTTTTCCTGGTACGGACATCAAGGCAAAATGGACTCCAACAGCATTACACGTGGAAGAAACAATCACTGCACACGTCGAAAAAAGCACATTTGGCACTTCGGTCACTGCTGTAATCTTTCCGCGGTGCATAAACGATCTTGTTGACGGGGATATGTGAAGATCCACCCGGGCACGGTGTCACAATGTCTTTCTCCTTGGAACGGCAAACTTGGAATCAAAAGAGTCCGGCGTCAGGTTCCAGATTCGAGCCGCCTTCGAGGGAGGGGACCCAGCAGACTTGAGGTGTCATGCAGTTCTCATTCGTGGTCGCTCGCTCACAAACCGATACAGGTTACGACCCACTGGAGTCACTCGCTCATTCAGCGCTTGGCCCATGCGGTATAAAGCAGATTGTGTACACTCGAGTCGCGGACGCCCTCAGGGGCCGAGACCAAGCCGACGATACACGTGTCGTCTACAAAGTGCAAGAGGTCGATGGCATCATGGTACATGTTCGTCGCCCAGTCACTCAGTCCACAAGCGCCTTATCAAAGGTCCTTGGGTCTCGCGTTCGATCTCGCCATTCGCCTCAGCCTGACCACCAACGAGGATCCTCTCGCCAAGAAGCGCGTTGCAGGCTGAAGTTGATAGATTCAGCAATCACCAGCGACAAAAGGCCGGCATCGATTTCAACGGTTGCCCTCAGCCCTTCATTTCCAACGCGAGCGCAAAATGGTTATTTTGATACTATGCGCTATTGCCGCAACACACCTGCCTGATGCTCTTCTTTGAATCAGTTTCGGCGGAGCAACTTCGATCTCTTGAACAGCTCAGACAAGAGCTCGCTCCCTCTGAGCAACGGCTCGCATCGTATTCTTGGAGGCAGCGCGGGGTATTTTCAGCCAACTCGAGCCGCTCATTACGGAATTCTTCGTGTTCTTGAGTGTTCCTCCTGGCTGAGCTCAGCACGCCACCCACAAACAGAAAGCCCTTCCTGGTGTATGTGTGTATCAGCGGCAGTCTGAACCTCAAAGAACAGAACAACGTCAAACGCGTGAAGGCAACAGCCGACTTGAGCTTATGCTCCGTCGTGCGCATGCGCCATAATTGACTGTTTCGCGGTTTGACCATTTCCCTACATCACTATGTGTGCTTTGATGACTCTGACTTGGAGTAGTAGCAGCACAGCGCTGCTCGCTCTGCGTTCTATCAAATGGACCACGCACAGAAGTTCCACGAGCTCTTACTCCAGCGGCGAACTCACATCCGCAACCACAAGAACACGCAGCAGCAGCTGAAGAAATGCTGGAGGCTGGTGCCGCGCGGAGATCTCGAGGCGATGGCGCGGACGGAGTTCGAAGACTTGCACTCGATGCTGCTGTACGAGATAACGATTTGCTGGGAGGAAGAGCTCGACGATACGATTTTGGCGAAGATGTGGCAGCGTGACGCGTCGTCATTCCAAGATCTGAACTACGCTTTTGCTGCTCGCTCTTCTTCTACGTTGAAATGGTACGAGCGAATCCGATGAAAGGCAGTACTACTTGGAAGAGATGGGATCGTAGTATCTGAAACTCACCCTTTCAATATGCAGTGGGTCGACGAAGTTACGCAAGCTGCGTACGATGAGATCTTCAATCACATTCGCCAAATCCTGCCCAGCCACGACCCCGTGGGGTCCACCAGCACAACGCCGTCCGCAATAACGTTCAAGCTCACGCTGGAAAGCTTCAACACAGCCCTCGACGACGAGAAAGTCCTGGAAGAGCTCAATCTGAACATCGGTAAGTCTATTTTCTTCGACGCCGCGCAATACTACCACCATTTTGGAACCCCCGAGATGCCGCTGCGACGAGTTCCATCTTCAATGCGCCTTATCGAGCATCAGCGAAACACCTTGGACACCAGAGCTCCGGGCTTGACGCACCAGTTCAGCGCTAAGCGCGACCGACAAGATCAGAGCTCACTCTGGCAGCATAGCCAACCTTCTCAGGCGTCCCGTCTCCACACAAGATCTGCAACACCTCGGATCCGCCCCGCGTCTTCATCTCACGCGGCGTTGCGATCAGCTGCGCAAAGAACTGAACTTGAGATAGCGCCTCAACCGAAAGACGGCTCGGAGTCGCGAGCAGCAGCAGCAGCGACCCTCGTTTTCTTCTGGCGGGCAAATCCGCGCTCCCACCAGCGAAAAGAAACTCAGGCAACACTCTAAAACAATGACAAACGCAGAAATAGTTAACGTTAGACCGCCACCGAGTAACAGCGAGAGAAAGAGAACCATGGCATTTAGTCCATGAGATGACGAGGAATGCCAATCTTGATCTGACCGTTCGAAGCAGTTGCCTGTCGATGTCTAATCGCAGCTCCCCCTCCCTGCGATAAGCAATCGCTCATTCATGAGGCGAGACTGAGTACCACTACGAGTATTTCTGCTGCTGCAGCTGCTGCAACACACTCAGATACCAGTCAGTCGACGTTCCAGCAGATCTAAATTTACAGAATAACTGGAGTGAGAGCCGCTGAACTTTCTCATCTGGTCGCTCTGGTTTCACAACGCCACTCTGATTTTACAGCCACTCGGTTGCTCGCAGTAGGATCGCTTGTCATAACTTTGCTCTCTGTGGACACCATATTTTGGGGAAAACAACTGCAAGAAGTGTCCTTTCTGCATTCGTCCTGCTTCCAATACCCCGAGATGTGCTTCAGCGCATAAAGTGCAACCTTGTAGCTCGTCTTCTCCGCTGTTGTCATCACCCTCTTGGTTGCTCTTTCAGGCTGAAGATTACAAACTGAGGACCGCCTTCCGCACGAACACGAGCTCACATTGCGACTTCTCACTTCCGAACATGGAACAGATCAGGAAGTTCCACGAGCATTTGCTCACCGAGCGGACGCACATCCGGAACCACAAATGCATCCTTCAGTGGATGAAGAAATGCTGGAAGCTCGCGCCGCACGCCAGTCTGACGCGGATGACGATGGCGGAATACGACGAGCTCTACTCGATACTGCTCTGCGAGATGACGATTTGCTGGGAAGAAGAGCTCGGTGATGTAATTCTCGCGAAAATGCGAACGCGAGACACGTCTTCATTTCCCGACTTGAACTTTAACCGCTTCTGCTGCTCGCTGTTTTTCTTCGCTGAAATGGTGAGAACGCTGAGTGTCATCATGCTGATCACTGCTCTCTTACGTGACACTCTCGTCTGCGTTGCGTCACTCTCATCTGACGCTTGTAATCGTGGCTGTCATGTTCTTGCGTGTTGTGACTGTAATGGGTTGAAACAGCGGCAGCGGACGAATACGAGCGCATCTTCCGCCATGGGCATCTAGTTCTTTCTGGAGAGGTGCCAACCGTGAGCTTGACGAATCCGACCACGCTTGCGAGCTTCAGCACGGCGCTCGGCAGCATCATTGACCTTGAAGACTCCGATCTGAACATTGGGAAGTCTATCAGCTTCGACGTCAGGAAGTATTACCTTCAATTCGGAGCTGAGAGCATCCCGCAGTTTGCCGAACAATCCAACAATGTCCCCCCGGTCAGACGGAAAACAATCACCACGTTTTCGTCACCAGCTCTGAAAGTGCCTTGCTTCATAAAGCGGTACCACGACGATGAGCGCGGAGATCGGCTGTACAAATTCACGGTTGATGATGGCGAAGACAAGGGTTTTCAGAACCTCCGACGCCCAGCTTCGAGCGCCTTGTTACGTACTCGCAACGGCGGTATACTGCAGACCTGGAACACCAATCGCCAACGGAATGCTCACATTATCTCCAAGTCAGAGCTCAAGTGCTCCTCGTCACCAGCGAACAACCGCTTCGCAACGTTTGGAGAATTTACGCTCAAGTTGTACATCCAGTAGCCGGAAAGTATTGGTCGCAGTGTCAAATACCGCCTACACGTCGATAACAACTAACAGGTTGTCAAATACCTCTTGATGAACATTCGTTCGACCACTTCACCGCTTCTGTTGACACCATCAGTTCTTCAAACTCTCGATTGCTGTCGCCCTCTTTGCGATCCGAGCTGCCCACGTGTGCCTGATTGGATTGAGTTGAGCCAGGTTCTGCTCTTCGAAGTTCAGCTAAAACTTTTTCGGTTGTCTTTACCTCGCCATATTCAACGAGTTCCAGCTTGAATCCTCTCTGGTGGATATCAGTGATCATTGCAAACGCAAAATCACCATTCTTCTCCAAAGGTTCCAGCTGAACTTGAATGAGATTGCTTGCTCGGTTCCACTTCAACACTCGAAGCAAATCTGGGCTTGGTGCGTACGTTGGCATTTGCGTATCGTGAATTGAGAACAGCGAGTTCACCACTTCCCAGTCTCCCACGAGAGCGACTTGCGAGCTGTGACGAGCGGAGCAATCGCTGAAGAAAGACCGGGTGGCATATGTCGTTCCGGCTGCGCTCTCTTCAAGCACTGTTTCAACGATTGGCTTCACCAACGACTTCCACGCGCTCGATGTTTTGACCTTTGACAAAATTTGGCGGCTTCGAGACGAAAGTAGCACCTGACGATTACCTCTTCTCTGCAAAGCATGGGTGAGCTGCGTCAGCTCGCTCTCAAGGAATTGCAGGCGGTGATAAGGGTTGCTTGCCAGTGCCTCCACGTAGATTTCGTCCACGTAAAGCAGCATCTCCGACAGTTGATCCTGTCCAGCATATTGTTCGAGTCAGTAGAGTTTGAGGAACCATTGTTTGGAGACACACCATGAAATCCGTACCGCGAGCAAATGATCTGACTGCAGAGCTTCTTCACGACTGGTCTGCAAGCGTTGAAAAGCAGCACCCAACTCTTCAACCGAGTGCATTGACGGAGTCACCAGCAGCGCTTTGAAGAGCACCGTTTACTTGATCGTGTCTACCCATTCCAGAAGCGAGGGAGAGTCGCGCATCGTAGATGACTCGTCGCTTTCACTTGTCGTCCAAAGCGAAGACTCCGCACTCGGTTTTTGGTAGTCGATTTGTTTCATCATCCGCTGACGAATGCTCTGCAGAAGAGCCAGCCCGATCATGCCGATGAAGCAGGCATTGACAAACGACAAACACGACGTCATCGTGGTCGACACTGTAAGCACACTTCGCACACCGTTTGCGCACAAAAGCACTATGTGTACGTGGCAACAACAGCAAATACCAGCAGCACGTTAGCAGGACCAACACAACGTACACTTAGATACACACAAACAATGGCTCTTACCAAAGAACCCGTTGGCGACAAGCACCCAATCCATTAGCTGCGCCAAGCGAGAGCTCGACGCCACTCGAAACGGCGGTCTCATCGTTCGTTTGATTGCGAAAAACGAGACCACTGCAACGAACAGCGTGCCTTGGAGTCCCTGGTTCGCTTTACTAGGGAATAGCGAGCGCAGCAGCGAAAAGACGAGCAACAAAATCAGCTTGAGCATGCACATTTCCACCGGAACGCGCACCGAGTGGCGTAAGAAAGACACATGCAGCGGCATGTGCAGATCCAGAAAAGTGTCCGACGTGCCAAGAACGAACTCGAGCTCCTTGTTCTGCACGAATCGCTCGTGTTTCTCCACACTTGGCTGCGTGAGGTACTTGTGAATGCGCTTGTGCAGGAGCCACGGGAGTCTGACTAAACCCGCCTCCGAGGCACATCGTGATGATAGTCACAGCTGCAGCGTGGCAAGCAGACCAGCACTCGCCCACGGAGAACGGATCCATCGACACGACCCCTTGCGCATCGCAGTTCACAAGCCGCAGCACCGCAAGACCTATCTGAAGGTACAACAGTTAATAACCTAGCAGCATGGCGTTCTCGAGCTGCGTTTCCCATACGAGATAGTCGCTGCGTTCGCTTCGTCTCCAGTGCGCGGTAGCTGTACAAACGCCTACCATTTCACAACTCGGCAGCAACGCCCACAGTAGTGCGTAGACCCAATAATGGTGCATCTCACCCCACAGCGAGAACGGCTGTGACATCGCGCGGGCCAGGGCCACGGCTGCGAGAGCTGCCACACGAGCGCGTAGATCTGCATCGCGTCGCAGCCGACGACCACTTTCTCGCTCCAGAAGCGCCATTGGATCTGTCATCGTCGTCGTAGCGCGTTCATCAGCAGTACTGAAGCCACAGAATTATTACGCGAGTGCTTTCTATCATATTCTTTGTCCTGCTCGCCCTGCAGGAGCCTTGTCATGGAAGATGGCGCCGTCAAGAGCATCGCTGACGCCGCCTCTTCGCCGCTCTGCTTGCCGTCATCAAGCGCCCCACGCTCGCCGATAGTATTGCTGATAAAGGCGCTGGTAGTGTAGCTGGGATGCATGCGCGCTCTGCCGGGTTCTTTTCCTTCGCGCTCGTTACTCTGCTTCTGCTGCTTGGTCATGAGGAGCGCAGGGGTCATTTCTGGGCGGGCGAGCTTAAGCAAAGAAGCTGCACCAAAAGGCAACATCAGCGAGTTTCTCCGATTCGCACTTTGCAGGATGCTTGCTGTGGTGGTTTCTTTATCGTTGAGCCACAAAATGGGTACTCACTCACTTACAATAACTGGAAGAGGCAACACAAGATGGCAACAGCAGGCGGGCTCTCGAAAGGTAACGAGATATGAAGAGGACGTGTGTGTATATATATGCCTCTTGGTGTATGTACGTACACACACTAACGCGTGTGTGTATTTGTCTATGGGTGTGTGCTGGTGTGCTTTCTGCTGCAGTGGTGATCGAGAAGCTGCTGCGCGATGTGATCCCAGAGGACGTGGCGATCCAGAAGGAGACGCTCGACTGGGTCAGCGACTGTGCCACAGGTGCGATCAATACTCATGCTGCATGCAAGTGCGCCACTGGCAGTCGGTAGACGTACTGAATAGATTTGAGTGGTGCCTCGCAGTGTTCCTGCAGCTCGTGGGCTCGACAGCGAACGAGGTCGCGGAGAGCAGCGCGAAGAAGGAGAACTACCGCATCTCACCCGACCACGTCGTGCAAGCGCTTGAGGTATTCCTTTGACAAGATATTAGCTGTCGCTGTGCTCGTTCATGCAGTCGATGAATCGTACTCGCTTGCATTGTTGTTGCGCGCGTGTTGATGCTGTTGAATGCAGAAACTAGGCAAGCGAGCGTACATCGGCCAAGTGCGCGAGCAGCAAGACTCACAGAGTGAGCAGACCCAGGTATTAACAAAATTGATGTCGAAGTTATTGCTATTGCACAACTGTGATGCTGTGAGGGGACTGCTGACACTTTGTCTTCGCGGATACCTTTGTACCGAATGCAGAAAAAGCGGCAGCGCGTGGGATCGAAGAAAGCGGACGCTGCGAGCCATGAAGAGCTGCTTGCGGCTCAGAACGCACTATTTAAGCAGGCGTCGCTGAAGGCCACGAAAGAAGGATGGTAGCTTTTTCCACAATTCACGGTTTATGGCATGTTCTTAGATATTGGACGCAATGAGACGGTTTTCTTGTTCTTGTGCGGAAAGCGACGGCATCTTGATACAAGAGGCTCGATGTTCATTCAATCCAAGTGGCGGCGCCAAGTGCAAAGCGATCCTCAAATACAGACTGCTGAATGGCATGGTATGTACATGTTGTCGGCTTCAATTTATAAACAAATATGGCTACTAACCTATTCTTCTTCATCGTTGCCCATGGACGAACGACGCATTTGGTTGATCTTTTGTCGCTTGTACGGTCTTTTCCCATCTTCCGTCGCTGCAGTGAAGCATGGGAACGAGAAGCCTTTTGTGCCCAGTCGATCCCACTTGGTGAGCGCGCTGTGCATGAACACAAACGCATTGGTAGGTTCGCGCAGCGTCAGCGAGTGGATGCACTGCATCCCGAGCCACAGGAAGACCCACGAGTGTTGCAGATCCGTGAGGAGCAGCATCGCCGGCTCACCTCCCGTGGTCTTCAGGTCAACTGCAATAAGTTGCGCGATCGCTTGTGAGAACCGGGCCTCGTAGTTCTTCGTCAAGTCCCGTTCCACATCGATCACGATGCGCAGTCCGGGGAACAAGAGCGCCATGTCCTCCGTGTCGTCTCCAAAGTTGGTCAGAATGAGCATGTCCGTGCCGCCTTTCAAGCCGAACGGGAGCCGTTCGTCGTCGATTGTGAGCAGAGACTTGTTAGATTCCACACAAATCAGCGCGAGATCGCATGCTTCTAGCGTGTCTTTTAGATGGGACTCGACGTATGCCCGGTACCCAAGTGCGTGCTTCTCTTGACTTTCTGACGGCACCCAGCGGAACGCAGGGATTTTGAGCCTAGGCGACGACACTGCTACTGATGCCACTTGCGGCTCGACTACCTTGAGAGGCGTGACTGGTAACCTCAGCTTCTTGGTCAAGAGCTCCCGCTTCTCACTCGTCATGTCCGAGAACGCCACAAACTCGCGCCTCTTGTGCTCCGCAGCCAGCTCGTCCATCTTCTCTCTCAGCTCCTTGCGCATCGCGTTCAGCTTGCTCATCACCTGCTGCAACATCAGGTTGTTGCTCCTGCTCGTGTCCTCTGTGCTGCCTTTCCGCTTCGGTGCTTCAGGTAGCTGCACCAGCAGGTGGATCTCCTCCGTCGCAGATGGCTCGGGCAGCTCCATTTTCACAATCGAGTCTCGGATCGTGCGCGTGGGCAGCATGAGCATCTTCTTGAGCATCAGCGCGCTCAGGCCTTTCGGGCACTCGCTGCTGTTGATGAGCTGCCGCACGTCGCGGTCGTCGTCCTTGAGCCATGCGCCATTCTTCTTCGCCGCGTAGAGCTTCAGTTTGCTCGCGACGACGCTATCGTACCGCTGCATGAAGACGATCTTCTGCTGCAGCTCCTGCACGCGCGCGCTCGGGTCGATCTCCACGGAGAAGACGCTGCCGTCGTCCACCACCGCGCACCAGAGCTCCATTTTCGTCGCGATTGCAGCCATTCTAGTGCGTTGGTAATTGACGTGAACCCTCACGTGCAGCTCCAGTTCAACTCGACCTGTTTTTAACAAATAGCATAGCGTGGTACACACTATTTTAATTCCGACTCTGACTCGAGATACTGTACTCTGACTGGTTTGACACTGCAAATATGCATTTTGTAAGGCTTATCTGACCAAATATGCATTTTGTAAGTTTGTCAAACAGACCGAAACGGATTTCAGATCCGCAATCTCTCTCATCAATATGCAAGCTGCAGCAGCGAGAGTCCTGTGCGTGACGGCGCTGCTCGGCGGAGCGCTCCACCCCACCAGCGCGCAGGCGTACAGTGACACACTGCAGCGCTGGGACTTCTGGCCGCCGCTCGCCGACCGCCCCTACTTCACGGGCCACTATCTGTCGTCCAAGCCCGGCGGAATCCACTTAGCCAAGCAGTCATTCGAGGCGATCGATCTCTTCGCGCTTGATCAGGACAGCGCGCATCAAAATACGAACAAGCTGATCTATGGGAGCATCGTCTTCGACCCAATCTTCCCATTAACTCTGGAGACCGACACTGGCGTCCAAGCCGCATTCAAAAGCGCAGTCGCGGGGATCAGGAAGCGCACAGATGTGCACATCTCGCCCGACGTGTCGATCAAGCACGCGGTGATTTTCCCGCTCAAGGTGACGGGCGACAATGGCGGATCGGAAACAGTCGTGCTACACGAGTACCGCGACCTGAAAGGCGAGGGCCGCCGCTTCAAGAGCCACGTCACGTTCGGCTTCAACTACCTACTCACGCTCGAAGACAAGAAGTTCAACCTTCAGCACAACGTGGTGGTGGGATTGGATCGCGAGGGCGTCCACAATTTCTTCCAGCACACGTTCTTCCCACTCGAGAACAGCATTTCTAGCGAACCTACCAGCACGTGCGGCACAGTATCTTGCAATCCAGACGGCGTCAAGTTCCCACGCATTCTATCGTACAATGTCTGGAACACGAACCCGTCGGCGGACGTGTACGGCTACCAGCGTCGCTGGAGCCAGTACTCGAAGCGCATCGACCACCTCGTCAACTTTGTCGACGACGCGAAAGCAGACATCATTGGCTTCCAGGAGGTGCGCTACGACGGCACTTTTGGCGAAGAGGGTGAGCACGCGCAGGTGCAGCACCTCGCCCAGCGCTTGCCCGGCTATCAGTACGTGTACCAGCCCGCGATGAGCTACCTGAACACCAACCACCCGTACGAGCGCATCGAAGAAGGGCCGGCGGTGTTCTCCAAGCACCCAATCGTGGCAACCAACTACTTGCTACTCAGTCGCGACCCGAATGACCCGAACGATTCACACCAGCGGCTTTGTCTTCATGCAGTTGTGGATGTCCCCGGCTGGGGGCTCATCGACGTGTACGTGACGCACTTGTCGCTCAGTGAGCGCTCCCGTGAGAAGACAATGGTCGAGATCTGGAAGTACATGCGCGCGGGAAAAGGCAAGACCCAGGTGCTGCTCGGGGACCTGAACGCCGAGCCGCAGTCGCTCGGACTCCAGTTCTTGCGAGGCGAGGCGGAGCTCCACGGCGAGCAGACGGATCTCAAGGACGCGTACCTAGAGGTGCACACCGAGGCCGAGCCGCGCTCAGAGGACCCAGTGGACCGCCACGAGCGGTTCACGTTCCCCAGCGACGACCCCGTCAAGCGCATCGATTTCATCCTGTACCGAGGCAAAGGAGCCGTGCGCGAGTGCAAGATCATCGGCCAAGCGCCTACGCCAGACACGAAAAGTTTCCCGCAGGACGTAGGCATGCTCAATCACAAAAGCCCGGTGTACGGCTCGGACCACCGCGGCGTCGTCGCCGAGTTTTTTGCTTGATGAGCTGCCTCGGAATGCCTGGCGAACGAAGTTGGAGTGCGTTGGGTATCTAAAAGAGTGTTCAACACTGTTTAGCACGTAATACTGGAAGTTGCTCAGTCATTCACGTTTCAATATTTTCTTTAAAAATCGTGTGAGCCAAAAGCAAAAGCTACTTGAAAACACACCCATACTGCAGCCGAAATGACACTGCTGCTGGATTCAAACAGGAATCTATCTAGAATGTGTAGTCCAGCAGGAAAGGAGGTCCGTTCGCTGGGTTGATTTCGCTTCACAGTCTACTGAAAATCATAAAGTCACGAGTGGTTTTGCCAGCCAAGCCGTCGGTTCGTCCTGGACTCGGACTCGGAATTCAAACCACTCAAGAAATCAGCGATCTTATTCGCAATCATCGCATTGGACTCGGATGTTTGCCAGCCATCCGAGTCCAAACAGTGATTTATTCGTAAACCGAGTGGTCGCATCCCGTGTGAAAAGTATCTTTCCGCATCCACTTTGCTGCAGTTTTGGATTTTTGGAGTGGGTTCATGAGTCTGTGTCAACTTCATTTCGCCTTTCTTGATGGCGACGGCCGCGACGTGGGGATTCACACAAGAACTCGAAAGTGATGCACGACGCAGACCCACTTGGCAAATTCCCAACTGCGGTACATGTTTCATCGCTGTGGTGAATGGCGAAATGCAGTCGGTCTTATTCTGTTGTTCGTCCCCGCTTGCGCTGGATGGACTGCACGGGTTCAATCTGAAGAATCAGGACAAGGACTAAGTGCAAACAGAATGATATTTTTGCAACCCAAAGCAAAGAGACCGCTGCAGCCCCCACACCCTCACATCTCTCCGCGTGAGGGTGGCAGTCTCTCTACATGAGGCTGGCTTGAAATCATCGCCCATGAGTTCGAGCCTGACGATAGATAACAACATCCTCTTGTTATGTGCGAAATCAATATGGATTCTGATTGAGAGCGCCATGGAGAAAAGTCCACAGAAGCCGCCGTCTCTTTGCGGATCCCAGGATTGAAAGGCGCGACCAGCCAGAATAAAGTAGAGAGAGTTCAGCGCGACGCTCTGGCGATCGATGGCCTTGGCATCATCATGCGCAGACGACAGCATCAGCAGCGAGATCGACAGGCAGACAAATCATAGAGCTCAAAAAGCGCAATGTTCACCTTGTTTAAGTTTTTGAAATTCTACAGGTTGTATCTTGAAATTCAAGATTCAAAAGGATAGTTCGAAAAACTGTCAACTCAGAAGTGGCACAGATGCTTGTAAATTCAGTACGTTTATGTGGCCCACACATTATTAACATATTTTGTTTATGCAAACTAGGTATTGTGTACTGAATGAGATGATTGACAGAGACGCTTTCAGCTGGGCAGTAATGCTCCGCTCGTTTTTTGTTTTCCGCCAGCCATAAACACGACTGGCTTTTGATTTGTCGCTGATGCTTTGCTTTTTGCATTTGCATTTCCAGGGTTATTCTGCCGCCCTATCAACAGCACTGGCGCAACAAAAGCCCACAACGTGATGTTGGTCTCGTGTTTGTTTGTGGTCACGCTCTCTCAGATCAAACACAACGAAAAGTCCCGACTGACTGACTGATGGCAAACCACAAGATCGAGAGATCAGACCCAAAAACCAGTTGCCGCCAAATTTTTCGTTAGCATTTTTTGGCGTTTTTTCACAATAAAAACATAATCTTTTGCTCCCCTACCCGCAATCACAGCTGCTTCTCGCGCGCTGATTGGCTGAATCCACTGAAGACGAGCCAAATTGATCCGAGTGCGTGTCGTACGGTTGTGTGACCTGTCGCCCTATTCATCCAGTTGCGTTTGGTGCGGTGGACCGCATCCCTTTCACAGTCAGTCAGTCTCGCCTCTGCTTCGGAGTCTCAGTCTCACTCGCCAAGCTTCCAGACTCCCCAAGCAAGCAAGTGACCGACCAACCGCAACGCAACGGCAAAGGCGCGCCACAAAAAGGGAAACGCCGCATCCACCCCCCAGAGTACTCCGTCTCTATTTCCCATACAAAGCAAGGTGCCAGCCCCCCCGCCGCCCATTCGCTCCTGTCTTCACTTGAGCAGATCTCCAGTATTAAACAGGTGATTCCAAGACCCCAGGCAGCGACGATGAAGACGACTGCGACGCTTTCGCTGTTAATGGCGGCGCTGCTGGCGACACCCGCGGCCGCGCGCGAGATGGTGGCAGGCTCCGTGACGGGCCTCGTGTCGTCGTACTCGATCTCGACGCCCGACATCGGCTCGTGCCGCCTCAAGGGCATCTCGACCGCAAGTGACAACTTCAAGTTCTACGCGTCGGTCTCGGGCAAGGATTCGACGCTAGCCGAGGGCTGCGCGCGCTGCATCAAGGTCGCGCGCGACGACGACGCGACTAAGACCGTCACAGCGTACGTGCTCGACGTGTGCCAGGGCTGCAACTCTGGCACGCTCAAGCTCTCGTCCGATGCGCTCACGACGCTCGCGGTCGACGTCAACTCGAACAACGTGAGTGCTACGTACAAGTATGTCACCTGCCCGTCGGCGTATTCGTCGGGGAATGTCAAGGCGTGTCTGATGGAAGGCGCGTCGAACGCGTACATCCCGCTCCAGTTTTACAACTCGCAGAAGGTGATTTCCAGCGTGAAGATCAACGACGTGGAAGCCACGAGCTCGAAGGACTCGTACCTGTTTTCATCGACCTCGGGACAGAGTAAGGAAGGCACGAGCTCATGGTTCTCGAACATCACGGTGGAGATGACGTCCACGGACAACGAGACTCTGACGGGTTCGTTTTCGTTTGGCGCGTCCTCGGGCTGCGCGACGTACACGACTCAGTTCAGCTCGGCTTCGACTGCGGATGGAACTGGCGGCACAACCGGTAAAAGCTCAAAGGGAGGCAATGGAGCTCTGTTGCCAGCGCTCCTCGGCGGTGTTGGCGCGTTGCTCCTTATCATTGGCTCCGTGTTCTTCATTCGCCGCCGCCGCGTGGCTCGCGCTGGAATGGAGACCCCGAACAACGATGTCGAAAACGGGTACCTGACTCCAAAGGCCAAGCCATCGCCTGCAGCTCCAACCTACGCGTCGGACCACAGCAACAGCGGCAAGGGAGACCGCGAGCAAGAGCAAGAGTTGCGCTCGCCTACGATCGACTACGAGCAGTCGTTCTCGCCTGCGGCGTCGTTCGCGAACCCTGGAATCATGATGCCGGCTGTCGAATCGCCAGCCAACAACACGCACAGCATTTCGTCGGGCGGCGACTCGACGCAGTCATTCGCTAATCCACCAACGTACTCTTTCAGCAGCAGCTTGTCGAACAGCCCACGCAGAACAAAGGGTCCAACTGTCCCGACCTTCCAAGCCCCGGTTGTGCCAGTGTACTCTGCTCCTCGCCCAAACGCGTACGAGCACCCTGGCAGCCACAGTTTTTCGGACGAAGAAGACGAAGGCCGCTCCAGTTTTGACATTGATGACATGCGCAACACGGAAGAGATGAAGACCAACGAACGCGGAGACAACCGCTTCTCGTCGTTTGATGGTCGAGCTGGCACCCAGGCGGCGCCATACTCGGCCCCTACAACGTATGCGACGTCGACTGTCACATCGCCTCAAAGTTATGTGCGTGCGACGTCGCTGCGCCGCAACACCGCGACGCGTGCGCCAACTGTGATGCACTCCAACAGCTCTGCTTCGACCGTGGATTCGGTTCCGTTCAGCAACGAACGTCAGAGCTCGGCCACTTTTGCGCCTGGATCGTTCCGCGAGACCTCTGGATACAGCAGAGACTCGCTGAGCATTCTCGGCTACCCGTACGCGAAGAAGAACGGAAGAAACGGAAGCGTTACAGGTTAGAAATTGGTCCTGAAAAATTATATCGATACATTATGTGGAAGATTGGATCTTTGTGTGTGTGTGAAAGTGTGTCTTGTGCATGTGTGTGTATGTTTGGTGTGATTCCTGTAAACTCTTCCAAAACCTTTGAAACTGACGCAACTGTTGTCTGTTCCGTTGTTTGTGTCCGCTTTCAGAAATGCAATTTTAGGTTCTCCTCCGTCACTAAGTGATTAAATATTATGCATGCACACGCAAGCTTCTCGCCTCAACAATCAATCCTTCGCCAAGATGGAAACCCTTTTACTCGGCTGCTATTTTCTTCAGAGCTCACATAGTGGTGGTTACTAATGTTCATGTTTCTACAGCCTCTGGTCTCCTCAGACGATATTGATGCAGCGCTCTTTCTTGAACTCCAAGATCTTCGCGTGCAGGTGCGCGCGGTCGATGCGTCCGATGAGCTTCCCGTGCCGTATGACCCAGATGCGCGAGCATTTGATCATCTCGAAGAGCAGGTGCACTTTCGTGATCACCGTCTCGACGTCCACTTGGAGCACCGACGAGTCGATGAGGAAGTTCTCGTCGTCGTTGAACAAGCGCACGGCGGGTGATTGTCCAGGAGGAGCGCTGAAGGAGTCTTTCTGCTGCTGTTGCGTGGTTGGATTCGTGCCCGATGTATATAGCGACGAGCGCTTTTGGCGTCGGATTATCTCGGTCGGATCGGCGCGTTCCTGCGTCGTCTTGGATGACGGCGAGCTGCATCGCCGGGCTTCATCCTGTTTCTTCTCCGAGCTCGAGCTTGTCGCAGGTGTGCCGTTGCAAGTGAGCGCCGCTTGGGCTTGCCAGAGCCGGTCGACTGAGCTTCGCGCCACGCATCCGTAGAAGACCATCGTGTCCAAGTCGCTGACAACAGGTATACTGTGCGTCGGCTCCAGCACCAGCGCTTGCTTCAGCTTGTCGGGATTCGTTGTCATTGTCAGCAGGGGGATGTCGACTTCCATGACGTCGCGCGCTTTGAGGTCTTCCAGCAGGTTGACTCGTAGAATTGGGAGGTACGTCAGTCCCTTGCTGATGATCACGCTGTCGTAGACGGGGACGCTGAGCGCACTCGCAACAGATGACGCGATCAGCACTGTGAGCAGCAGCGGATTCAGGTAGACAAACTGTCCGGTGAATTCCATCGCAATGACTGCGACAGAGATGGTCTGCGTCACTGCTGCAACGAGCGCGGCGCCTCCGACTAGCGCATACCCACCCGGGATGACCTTGCTGTCTAGGAAGGTTAGCGCCAAGGCTTCACCGAAGAGCCGTCCGAGCATCGCGCCAGCAGTGAACGTGGGGATGAAGTCACCCGCTGGTAAGAGGAGCGTTGTTGAGAGAACCGTGGCTGCAAGTCGACAGAGCCCAGCGATGGGTAAGGCGGAGAAGATCGATGCGAGTTCGTCTTTCCATTTGCCAGATAGCTCTTCTGTGCTGAAGAGGTCCGTCAGCAGATCCCATGATGAAGATCGACCAAAGCCGCCGGGAAGATACAGCAACAAGCAGATGGGGACGAGCAGCAGCACACCCCACAGCAAAGGGTAATTTGCGCTTCGTGTCTTCCACCAGCGCTTGGAGAAGCTCGAGAGCACAACGTAGAGCGCTCCAGTGATTCCTATGAGCAAGCCAAGAGCTGCGAACGCCAGGTACTCTGTGTAAACGAACGATTTCGCCTTGAAGGACGTCGGGAACATTGGGTGGTATGTCAAGAGCTCGGATTCTCGAAGAAGGTTCACCAGCTGCCGCGTGATAGACCCGCTCAGAGCTGCAACAAACGCGCGCCAATAGTTCTGTCTCGCACAATACGGCATTCAAGGGCAGACTGAGTTAGCGATGTGGACAGCTCGCTCCTCGAATCAAGCAATGTGCCAACATCTTACCGATAGCATGAAGACTGTGCTTGTGACCTCGACCGAAAAGAGCTCTCCGCCGATTGGCGCCCGGAAAGTCGCTGCAACGTCGACCGCACATGCTGCATTGTACACATGGTGTCTCAGGATGTCGTTCTTGTACACGCGCTGGAAGAGCCCGACATGCTTCACGAGGCGGTGCGCGATGATTGACGACATGTGGGCGAACGATCCTTCTCGTCCGACTGAAATGCCACTTCCAAGAGCGAAAATGAGTCCGACTGCCTTCGAAAGGAGCGTGCGAGCCCCCAAGTACTGATCCGCTTCTTTTCAAAGATCGCAGGAGATGATTGTCTTCATCTCGGGGATACCAGATCTGGCAGCGAACGGATCGACAAGCATTGTCCAGATACACGCGATACATGCCGCGAGAATCGTGAATGCACTCCATGCTGCGAGCATTGTGTACGGAGGGCTACTCAAGGCGTTGATCGCGAGCAACTGTGTCTTCGCTATTCCAAGACCGACCACCGCAGAGTCGATGAAGTAGTCCAATGTCAATGCTGCGAGATAACCACAAGATGAGGTAAGGATAGTTTTATCTGAATCCCTAGACAGATCGATATGAAAGTAACAAGCACGACGTACCGCAAATGCCAATGATGATGATCAGCAGAACGGGTTTGCCTTCTTTACTGATCAGCTCGACGAAGCTCAACGGGTGGCACCGAGCCGTGTGTTTCCCGAACGTGCTCTCCCATTTGCGATGGCTCTTGGTCTTGAGCCTGTTGGATTTCGGAGCAGCAGCTTCTCGCCGCTCTCGACCTTTCCTCGGGGTTGGTACAGTCATGAAGACAGGTGTGCGAAGAAGAAAAGCTCAGGTATCGTGTATATCCAGGGCCCATCCGATGATGGTATACAGCATTGCAAGGTGATGGAGTCAGCGAGTCGGTGAATAAATGGCACAAGATCCAGTCCAATCGGCCAACGCTGGTACTGACCAGCGGGTATCTCGCCGGCGAAACGCCGGACTGCGTGAACATGGGATCAAGATCAAAGAAGACGTCAAAGACACGGAAGCAGCCAGCCAGCGAAAGCGAAAAATCCTGATTAGCGCATAGAGCAGGAACCAAGCGAGCGAGCGATCAGAACGGGGGAGAACAAGAACAGATTCGCTATTCTGGTGCGATTTCGCTCTCCCCCCCTCAAGAATATCTTCTGAGAACGCGGTTACGAGGACGAGTACCAATCCCGCCCGCTTTCAAGAATAACTTGATATTCTGGATAGCTTCCTGCCAGGAACACTCACTAAGAAGCAAGCGAGGCAGACTGAGCAGGTCAGTCTTTGACTGTCCATCTTGCACTTGCGGAACACCTCTTCTTCTTCTTCGCGTCCTTATCAACGTAAAAGCCAATTTCGGTGCCAACCTTGTCCATTTTCTTCAGACTAAGTAGAGCTACTTGGAGCAGATGGAACAAGAAGCTCCAGCAGTATCCAATGTTTCAAAAACTTTTCTTTTCTCCCACAGCGTCTCACCTTGCAATTGCTGCACGCGTGTCTCAATGAGAATGTAGTCATCTCCACGCAACAAGGCAAAGGCAGCAGCTGGAACTTCAACGTGCTCTCTTTGTGAACCCTTGAACCCTTTCAGTGAACATGACGCCAATGCCAGATACACTTTGAAGCCGATAGTGTAGCACATATGACCCATCCGACGTGGTTCCGCTCGCATCAATGGATCGACTACACGACACTCAGAATCGAAGCATCATGTCGATTGCCAGTCCTCTCTTGAGCACGAGAGCACATACAATCTCTCCAAGTGTGGTGTGGTAGACTCCTCTTGGGGAAACACGGCTTCGCAAACTGGGGGATCTCTGTAGCGGCATGGACCTGTCGTGCAACAACAAAAACTAAATGTGTTGCATAATAGCACGCCGAGCAATCAGAACACGAGCGAGATCATTGAACCAGCTGATACCTCCATGAGCAACAGAGCGCGAGAACCAGGTATTCATTCATTCATTCATTCATTCAAAGTAGAAATAGTGAGAGGAGAAGGTGTGCGTGAACCAATCAAAACTCAAAGACCTCTCTCTCTCTCTCTAGACGAGCTTCTGGGTCACCGACGCGCCTTTGAGCCCTGCCGCTTCGATCGTCTGGCTCAGATCCACCGACACGGGGCGGGGAGGGAAGCCCGCCAAGAGCGTGTACGGCGCAGCACCCGCGTCGTTCCTACAAGTACAAGGATATGAGCACAAACAATGAGCACCATGCTTCCAAAAGAATGCAATGCAAGCAACATAGTGAAGAGAACGTACAGCTGGATGATGGCGTGGAGGTCGCGGATCGTGTGGTCCAGATTGAGCGTCTCGCGCAGACGCGTGCCGTTGTGTAAACGGATCTGCAGCGTCGTCTTGGGCTTCTTGTCGTCGATCACTGGTCGCTCGGCGGGCACGTCCGCGCCGCTGATCACAGCTTCCGATCCGTACGACGCCGATCTGAAGCATTACGATTCCATGGAAAACATACACGAAGGCGATCGTTAACAATGACAAGTTACTCCAATCGATATGGGTGATGGTACTACGTACCCCATGGTCTGTCCGCTGCCCGAGAACGCGACGTAGGCTGGCGCGGGCGGCGCCTGGTAGTCCTCCTGGCGCTTGTCGACAAGACTAATCTCCACCTGCTCGTCACGGTTCTCGCCTTCCAACTCCCGTGGCACCACGCTACATATGCCACAGCGATGCACCATCATACGTGTTATTACTTCTATAGAGTGACTGTATCATACGCATCGTAAGGCAAATAAAGTGCAACAAATACATACACACATACATACACTTACCCGCGTTCGATGGCTTCCAGGAACGGACGGTTCGCCGGGTCCGTGCGCACGCGGTACGGGCCGTCATTGACCGTGAAGCCGTCGCGGTAGAACGTGATCACGTGGCCCTGTCCAGATGGGCCGCCGGGCGCGCCGCCGCCGTTACCTCGCAGTGCTTCCTGGCGCGCGCGCTCAATGATGTTGGCGATGTGGTCTCCGTTGTTGCTGTTGCCGTCGTCCGGCCCGATGACCGCGAGGCCGCTGCCGCCGCCGCGCTGCGATGCACCGCCAGCGTAGTACTGCTGCGGGTTCGGACGCGCGCTGTCGTCGTCGCTGTCGTCACCGTCGTTGCGGCGGTTGAGGCTCGAGAAGCTCACGATATTGGCCATTTTCGTTGCTGGTTGGAAATGTCGATCTTGGTGAAAATGGGAAATGTGGTGCCAAATAACCCAGCAATCAGAAACAAAACAATTTGGCAGCTGAATAAAAGACTTATTTTCTTGCATCCCCCCGTTTCAGTGACTATGTTAATTTGAGGCTTTTTCGTTGAGGTGGGAAACAAATAGTGATAGATTTGTTTGCTCGAAAGAAATGCATTTTTGTTAATATGAAGGATTGCTGTGCCTTCATTCGAGTTCGTTGAGGGTACCACTAGTATGTGGAAATTTTTCTACGCGAGAGCTGTGCGCTGGTGGGTGATCGGAGACTTCATTTTGTCCAGACTCGCGGTCGTGTCGGCCGTCGCAACTGCGAAGTCCGTCGTGCGCGCGCGTGAAAAGTTCGCGTACATGGTCTCAAACTGGAGGCGCGCCGCCTCGGAAGTCGACGGCTTCGCGCTCTCGAATGCGACTTGGACGTGGCGCTTGAGGATCACACTGTTCAGAAGACATAGGGTTTAGTCACATCAGTTGTTCGCGCAATGGAAATCGCAATAGAGAGAGCTAGTTGATCAACGTACTTTGAGTGTTCGCCACCAGGTTTGAGCTTCTCGTGGACGAGTTCTAGCTGCGCAGAGTACATGATCTGAGAATTC
>JAADVN010000305.1:0-22292 GCA_023335535.1 Globisporangium spinosum | reverse complement strand
CGCGCCATTTCGAGAGCGCGAGCTCCTGTCGGCTGAACAGGTGCACGGGCGACGGCGTCGGCAGCTTGCGCGCTGTGCGCTGCCTGCTATTGCTATTGCGGTTGTGGTTATTCACAGGCGACGACGGTGGTGAACGTGCAGCAGCATTGTTGCCGTCAGTGCCATCATGCGCTACTGCTGGGACGACCTGGTGCACGTACTCGTCGAGCGCCTTGACGGCCGCTTGGAGCTACGAGATCGGTGGCCTGTCGTCGCAAAAGACATCGTGGTCCATCCCCTGATGGGCGTGCGTGCGTGCGTCTCCAAAGGGGAGATATCAGGGGCAGCCAAGGTGTTGAAGCTGCTCGTTCAAGTGTTGCACACACTAACCAGAGACAGACCACCCGGAAGACAACCAAACGATGCAGTTGAATGGGATCCTTTGGTCGTCCGCCCACACGCCATCATCCCCCCAACTTCAACCGCGAATCTTCCATTAACAGCCACCCGTTCGCGGATTTTTCTCACTTTATTGCCGCGTCTTACTGTATTACTGCCGCGTCTGTAAGCCTGGAAATCAGGTCAAAATGCTGCTGCCCGCCTCCACGTCCATGACGCCTCTGAGGAGAGAACTGCGCAGACACAGCCGCATGACGTTGGAGGTTCCGTTATCGTGAGCTGCTTGGGCGTTCAGGCTGATTCAGATGCACTAAAACACGAGGGGCGAGGCGTTGGGTCGCGTTAGGAAAATGGAGTTAAACTACCTACGCCCCCTTTGGAGTATCGTACTAAGAGAAATAAAATAATTAGAACTGGGAAAACTGGGCCGAGCCGAACGTGTGAGCGCGTTACGCCAACGGATATAACGTCGCTGCTGTTCGCCGCTCGCTCGCTTGGTTTCGCTCGCCTGTCCTTCATCCCTCACCTCACTCCTTGGCACTCAACATACAAATACACACACACTCTTTTTTTGCTAATGTATCAAATAAAAAAGGAAAAACAAATCTAAATAAGATGAAGGAAGGAAGCGAGCAGCTCCATACCAGAGCGCCTTGCTTGATAGCTGGTTGGCGCGTTAGACGCTCTGGATCATGTTGCGCGGCAGCGAGCTGCGGCGACCCGCGAGCAGCGCCGCGGTCACGCGGTCGGTCTGCGACTGGCAGCCGATCTCGAACTCGAACGAGTTCACTTTGGGCACCGACGTGGACGGCTGCGGCATGGTCATCATGCCACTGCTGCCGCCGCTTGGCGTCGACGACGACAGCATGAGGTTGAGGCTGAGACACCGCAGCGCGTTGAGCTCCATGTGATGCTGCTCCATGAGTCGCGGTGGCAGGTCGAGCGCGAGGTTGTGCTGCTTCTGGATTGCATGATGGTGGTTGTAGCTGCTCGACTGCAAAGAGGAGGAAGAAGCCTTGACCGCCGTCGCGACGGACACTGGGATGCTGATTCCGGTGCTGACACTGCTGGCGTTGCTGCTGGTGCTGGCGGTGCTGCACGTGCTGGTGATGGACGCGGACGATGACGCGCGCGTCTCGGCGCCGAGTCCGTGCTCCGAGAGGCTGCGCTTCCGACACCGCGGCGAGTCAGCGCGCGCGTACGCGTCGCTGTAGTGGTCGCTGTCTCCGTCGTGCATCATCGCAAAGTACTCGATCGGATAGCCGACCGCCGACGCGCAGTCGTCATGCTCGGAGGACACGTCGAGGTGCGCGAGGTCGTGCGCCAGCATGAACGACTCTTGGTAGCGGGCATCGTCGATTGTCGTGCTGCTGCTGAGATCCAGCGCCGCGAGGTTGAGGGAGCCGTAGTTGCGGCGCATGCTGCTGGTCTTCTTGCTGTGGATTTGAATAAATAGGCGCGCGAGCAGCCAGCCTTAGCAGAAGGGGAATGAGGGTGCGCGGGCGAGTAGTGCCGTCGTGCGCGCGCGAGACTCGGCGGCCTTATGGTGGCGGACGGACGGACGGATGGGGGGTGGTGGGCGGATGGTGGCAGATCTAGTACACTTGGGGCGTCAACGCCAAGTACGGAAATGGAGGAGAGGCGCGCGTTGGACTGAGCGAGCAAACTTGGATTGGACCTGGTCATGTCGGGGGCCAACCCAGCCAACCAGCTGGGTTGCATTTCCATTTTATCCAGTCATTCATCATTACTGGCCTTATATGTGGGTAATCTGGCTGGACGGGCTGGGCAGTTTCATACAGTAAGTTCAGCTGGGTCCCGTACCGTAGGGAAAGAACGTGCGAGTCTGGCGAACGAGCGCTTGGGATTCGTCCACGTCGCTCTTCGACGCACTCGGTCAGCCAGCCAGCCAGCATCGCGACGCGACCATTTTAATATGGCGCTCAGTATAGGCCGCCTCCAAAAAGGTGCCAGTCACGAGGAAAAAAGGATCGAAAGAAAATCAGTCACTCTCAAAAAAACCTTCACGCTCAGATACAAACGTCAAGGATATAAAAAAAATTAGCAGGCTGGTGTGCTGGCGCTTTTTGCGTGGCATCGTGACAGGAGGTTGGTGGGTGACGAGGGCAAATGTGAGGACCACAAAAAGCGCTCAAAATTTCTTAGGCGCGACGTACACATTTAGAGCCGTCACCTTCGGAGATTTATTTTTAAAACTGGCATAGCGAAGAGGGACGCGCTTTCAGGCTTGTTTTCTTCAATGCTGTGCATATTGCGCATTTACAAAATACGAAATTGCGCGGACGTGCTTTGGTGTCTGGTGTCTTGGAACCTCGCGTGTCTTTTCCGCCAGATAAAGTTTGACAACAGCAAGCCGTCATCAAAAGTGCCAGCGTTCACCAGCTTTCTTATCTTGCGTATCGCAGGTTCGCGACTTTTTTTACATGATGGCAAAATTCAGCAAAAGCCCACTCACAACGCAAATATTGGTTTTGAAAGCGCGGATTGTTAAATAACATACTTCGTGTCAGTTAATTCTGTTTAACCCTCCAAATGATGAGTTAGTGCACATTGAAGTTCAGCTTTTTCCAAAGATCCGAGCCGCCCGCGATTCGATCGACCAGGTCTTTTCTCCAAACCCTATCAAAAAAGTGTAGGTTCGGGAGCTCTTCGATCTTTTTGGGGGCTTTTGTTCGCGAGATTCGCCGGCGGAAAAGAAAGCGCCATTTGGCTATCAGGGTATCAGTCAGCCTGACTCCTTGGATTCCTTGCACACAAGTGACTCGCTGTTGCCTTCCAGTTGGGTGGCATTCAACTGAACAACGTGCTTGACCATCTCACAAGGCACGCCTTGACTTGTTGGCGGTTTGGTCGCGCGGTAGCAAAACTGAACAAACAGGCTATGCTACAGGCAAACTGTTGAAAGCAAGTTGCAGTTCGGAGGATCCCAAGAAGAAATTGTATCCACGACGCTTTTTGGCGTGTTTAGGAAGAGCTTCCTGCAAGAAGCTCAACTCACCATCCATCCTTCTCGCGTGATAGCTTCCCAGGTTATCGCTGGCGTGTGTTTGAGTGCCCACGTAGCGCATGCAAACCGAAAAGGCTGGATGAATGTGCGATATGCCTCTGGAGGTCTTGACGCTTTTGACTCCAACTGCGGGTTCCCTGTCATTATCCGCATCGTGCGCGATCTGATCTTCGGCACGTTGCTGCTGGTTGGCACTTTTTAGCATGTTGGTTATGATACGTGGGACTTTGATCCTCCCTTTTCGTCCACATCCCATATTTCCGAGTCAGATTCAGATTACGGGAGGCTCGCCATGGCATATTGACAACACCTCCTCGGTCGTGCGTGCTGGGAACAAGCAGCGAGCCCGTTGGGAACCAGCAGTCAGTCACTGCTGGACGCTGGCGCCAGAAACAGTCATCATAAAAATGAGCGCGAGCCCTCTCGCACAAACCACACAAATCAAAACTCACCAAGCGGAAAACCGCACGGTTGCATGTGGGACACACAATACAACAAAGCGCCATCTGGCTTGCCGCCTCTTGCCGATCATGACCTCTATTATTGGGAAGCAACCGCTTCCTCTCTCTCACATCACCCCGCTGCATTGCCCGATCCTGAAAAGCCGCGACGGTTTGTGTGCAACGGAGCGCAATCACGCTGTTCCCGCAGACGTCGACTCATCAACGCGATCACAATGCTGATGCTGCAGAATCCAGAATCCAGAATCCAGTCAGAGAGGCAGGCATTTATCGGGGGGAGATTTGCTGTCGTGCATGCCAACGTTGGTCTCTCAGCGGACACCAGAAGCTACTTCTTGCAGGACGCATCTTGCGCGATCGTACTACAACATCCATGTTCATGCAGCTGGTGAACCTCTGGCTGCGACTTGTTTGAATGAATGACCAGGTGAAAAACCAACCTGATCGGCCAGTTGCCGATTGGAGCTTAACCAACGCAATTACTAGAGCGATGATTCTGGGCGACTCTGGACGAGTTTGAGGTGCGCGTACACTTTGTGTTTTAACTTTGACCTTTCTTCATCCCCCCTCGTGTGCCCAATTCTCTCTCATTCTCTCTTGAGCCCTTTTATCATAGCAGACTCTCTTCATCATGTGCCATCTTGCGTATCGACACACATACATCACTAAATACAAACGGGGGAAGACACTTCTTCAAATTCGACGTTTACCGCATTTGCTTGTGAAACTTGATCACTTCGTCTACATCGAAGCGCAAGTGGTCGAGGCTCTCTGTTGAATGCAGAACACGAGAAAAAGACAAGATTAAGATGTTAGAAACAACAGAGTGGCCATGAAACAAAAGAGAGCAAACTTACCAGGCGACAAGAAGCGGAATCGCGTCTGGAAACGCGTGTGACACACACAGCCGCACGACTGACAACCTCCGCAATATGAGCACGGCAGCGACGGCGAGCACGAGCACTCGAAGTAGTTGGGATCCAGAACCGATTGTGGTGCGCCAGTGTGGCCCTCGCAGCTCAGTAATTTGCCAAAGTACCCGTGAATCAGTCGTGGCTTGAAGTGATGGTGCTTTGGATGCGCGTGGCAGCGAAGGCAGATTCGGAACGCCTTGTAGCTCATGTTGGGATGGCATGTGCTGGCGTACGCGGTGCATCCGAGGCACTGCTTGTAGATGTTGGTCAGCTCGAGTCCGCAAATGCCGCACTCGTAATCACTCAGATCGTTGGGTTTGCAAATCGCCAAGTCCGTGTCGACAACCTTCCACATTGCTTCGCCGTCAAAGTGCTTCCCAAACGCCTCGCTGTCATCTTTTCCCAGCGCAAGATCAAACTCGTCGTCGACAATGGTCTTCATGCACTGCAGAATGGACTCCAGAAAAAGCACCATCTGCATTTGCCGCTGACTAACAGCTCCAGCATCGATCGCCAACGCTGCAGCTGCTGAGAACGACAAGATTTGAGACAGTCCGCTGCGCCGAGATGTCAAGAATTGTCCTGTTCGAACAATCGCAACGCCAGTCTTTGCTGCTTCAATGATCGCTCGTCGAGGGTTAAACGCCCAGCCGCCAGAGCACAGACTCGCATTCTTCATCGCAAACTGTGGAAACGCAGACAAAAGTTAGCATTCCTATCAAGAACGGTATTCGAGAAATAACAATCGACAGCAGCATCCGTACCCAGCATTCGTTTGAGATGCCGCGCTGCGAGACACCTTGGTACACCCACTCCCAAGACAAGAACACGCAGGGCTCATTTGGAAGACTTCGTGCAGGCGACACCCTTGAAACTGCTCGCCAGAAATGCATTCGACCCTGATTTCAAAAATAAAAAAGGATTAGAGGGAACCTTGATCAGCCACTTCAACTGCACTATCCAAAGCCATCACTCTTGCTTACCTTATTGATGTGGATGAACTCTCCGTCATGGATTTTCACTGTCGTCCAGACAAACCCAGCCGAGCTGAAAAAACGAAAGGCGTATGAGCGACATTATGACAATCAGAAAGAAATCATTTAGTGCTGTCACCACTTACCTCAATACGCGAAGGTGAGACTCGTGCAGCATCGGCTTCTTCTCGGCGTGATAGCCAGCTCGTCTAAGGATTCGAATGAATTCATCGCGATGTCTTGGCTCCATTCGCTCGAAAATCACCATCTCAAGTGACCCCACAAGAACCTGCAATGGCAAGAACTGTTGTTAGCGAACAGAATCAAGACAAGAAAACTGGCAGTCGCAAAAAAAATGGTACCTGGTATGCCGTGTCAGTTGTCCCATTTCCAGGATCGCAAAGTGCTCCTCTTGCGCCAGGAAACGTGAAATGGAAGAGAGGGCTGGCAAACTTTTCTTTGCGACCGCTTTCAGGCAGATATTGGAGCAGGCAGTGGATTCCCCCCGCGAACACATCCCACTGGAACGAGTTCTTGAGATCGCTGTACAGCTACAGTGGCAAACATTGAATTAGTTTTGGCATTGCAATCAGAAACACTCTCATCTTGCAAGGACGAACCTTGGTGCAGCTCTGGGCGATCACGAGTGTGTTCAGCGCGATCACGTTGTCCCCCGCGAGGATTGTCACTGGTTCTCTCTTGACACGGTCTTCCAGCACAATCGCCTCTTTCCCGGACAAGTTGTTGATATACTTCTCAAGGTACAAGTTGTAATCCCCCATAGAGAGTTTCAGTTCGCCAACGTACTCCAGCTCCGGGCCAATGTCTCGCCCTTTCTTGTACTGGAAGTGGTCGAACGAGAAATACGAGTCGCTTCCGCAGCTCTCCAAGATGAATGGCCACGCCCATATACACGGGTTCAGCTCGCTCGCCATCCCCTTCACAACCAAGCTGACATCCGACGACTCAAAGCACCTACAAGCAAACATGAAGATAACGAGTTGTGAGATCACTCGTTCAAACCGAGTCCATCACACCAGCATAAGGTGACCAGAATGCAGTACCTGAAAAAGAAGTCGATCTCTGACTGGTACAGGGGGTTGTTCTTGTCCGAAAACGCAGGAGTAAGGTCAATGCGGAAGACTCGGTTGAGATCATCTGCGTGACACTTGAACCGATCATAAATCCCAACAGGAAACGCAACTGGATTCAGCCATGGCACATCTGCTTCTTTTGCTGACACCACAGGAGCTCCAGTTGAAGAGAATCCCGCTGACTTGCCGTTTGGTGCTGCTGGTGCACTCAGATCTGCTCGATCACGAAAAGACGACCCCCTTCCTTGGCCAAAGTATCGATCAGGACGTCCGCTACGAGACGAAAACTCATTCGCTTGGTTGGACTGCACACCGACCTTTCTTCCGCGAATCGCACCATCGAGTGAACTTGCATGGGGGGGTACTTTAGATGCTTCAATGCCGTCACCATAATCCTTCGATCGATCATATCGGACGTTCATGTCATCGTGCTCTTGTCTCGGCCCAACCGTGTGAAGCGTGGGTAAGCGAGACTGAGGAGGCAGTTGTCCTGATGCGCCAGCGCCTTGTTGGTTGAAGATGGCTGGCAGCTGGCGCGCTGGCATACCCACAGGCTGCGACGCCACTGGACGCACGACCTTGCTCGAACCGTCGACTGGGAACCCACTAGCCGACGAGAGACTTGGAGTGAACGATCCCGGACTCGCAGAATTTCTTCCTGATCCAGGATTGCTAATCTTGTCTCGCGCGAAGTTCGCAGCATCTGGAGCAGGAGAAATCGAAGTGCTTGGATCTGGGTACTCGTTGCTTGCTCTACTCGAACTTCTTCGGCTGCTTCGAATTGCGCTCGACGCATCAGCCAACGCGAGAGAGTTATGCGGGTGACCTCCGTAGCTATTGATGTCTCGGGTCGGCGACCGCGACGAGCTTCGACCATTTCGCGCTTTCCGGATGAATCTGCCGCTATTCAGGTCGTCGTGGCGAGAGTATCTTCCATGCGGATCGACAGGAGCGCGACCCATCTGGTTGATATCGATGTTCTCTTCCGCCGGGCGAGGCGGGCGCCGATCGTGGCCATTTGCATTGATGTAGTGTTGTTGGACTCGCTGTCGACCTTGCAACTGACCGCCGTCTCGCCCAGATCGCTTCACTCTATCGCGCAGCACTAGCTGAATCTGTGCTGCCAGCTTCAAGAAATCGCCGGTGGGTCCTCTCTGCGCAAGCGCCTTCCGCTTGTGGAAATTCGCAAAGCACGACCATCGACAAAAGAAATCGCCCTCTTCCGGCACCGAGGGCAAGTTTGCGCACTTGGCATGGAACATGTTCGCGCAAGTGCGGCACTTCATGAGCTCGGCTTCATCGCTATTTTGTCCGCATGTCATGCAGCGCAAAGCGTCGTTGTCCAGGATCTTCGCGGCTGCTGGCTTGTCATCCAGATTCTCCGTATCCACGCGCAGGTTCGGCTTCTTTGGCGCACTCTCCGAGAAATGCACCGGGGTGTTTGCTCTGCTGCTGCTGTTGCTGCCGGGGGCGCTCCCTGCATGGCTCGTGGTGGCGTCCCCCAGCCGACTCCTCTGCGGCGGGGTCGGCGCTCGTCCGTCACCGCTTCGCACAGACATGTCGTCTCCTTCTTCTCCTTCTTCTTCTTCTTCGCGTGTCGCTCTCGCTTTCTCTCTCCCACACACACTCGCAATCTACGTCTTTCTCTCACTCACTCACTCACGCTTGCTCGCTCTGTGACAAAAGCGCGGGAAAATGTTCTCGTTCGATGGAAAGAGCCGCACAGCGCACCGTTCCCCCTTTTTCCTTGGTTGCTGTGGCTTCTCGCTACGAGAGAGTGCAGCGTAGCGTAGCGCCACTCACTCGCAGACCCACTGAGTAGTGAAACGGAAGGCGAAGAACAGGCAGTCAGCCAGACAGACCTGCAAAGCTTCGCTCTCGCTCTCCTCTCCGCACGCACCCACACGCGCCTTCGCTTGGTCTCGAACGTGCGTTCCGCTCGCTTTTCCTTTGACTGTTTGTATTGACAGCGATGAGAGGAGCGCGCGCGCGCGGCACGACGCTGGGAAGCAAAAAAGCAAAGCAGTGTCTATATTGCAAGAAAAGAAGACTTTGAATGCTTATACACGTAATAAAAATCAAGCTTTTCCATACCTTTGGAAATAGACACAAATGAGCAAATCCATTTCTTAAATACTTGTCGTGCGATTTTGCACTGTTATGATCCGGATAATTACGATCCATATTCGGATGACCTCCCCAGTTGAATGAATTCAAACTAAGCAAGATGCCGCTCATGCCCGGATCCCCGCGACCGGGACCGTCGCGCCCGCGCGAGGAAGAGGACGACGGCGTGTACCGCTCCATCTTCCAGCAGCCGCTGATAGAGATTCCACCCACTGCGCCCTCCTACGCCTGGTTCGAGTTCCTGCTGCACCCGGACGCGCTTCAGAAACACGTACGTTGAACGCGCGTACACACAAAAATGCAGGACACTGTCGTTTGTGATTATTGGTTTGAATGACGCCTGCTTTGATTCGTTTGTGGTATAGCTGAGTGCGCTCCGCCAGCAGAACGCAAAAGGAGCTCATGGCGCGACCTCAGCGATTGAGCTCGTGCGCGAGTTCCTTGACCAAGCGCAGCTGGTCGCGGACGAAGGCAACGTGCGCAACAACCGCTACAAGGCGCTGCTCCTCGTTGCCGCGCAGGTTGGTTCCATGCTTCGCTTCTAAGCACCAAACCTTGTGTGGTTTATGAATGTCTATTGATGGGTTTTATGTTGAATCGATTATGTGCTGGATAGGTCGCGCTTCAAATGCACTTGTCGCTGTCGACGATCGAAAAGGCGCTGCCGCTGCACTTCCAGCGCTTGCTTGTCGACGGCATTGTGGACTTTGCGGAATCCTCGGAACCTCGGAACGAGTTCACGGAGGACATCACGCTCGAGCCGTATGAAGCCCATTTGCTGCACAACCGATGGACGCTGCGCGCGATGGTGAGCCAGTCCCAGAACGGATACCTGACGTCCAGCACGAGGAGCGACGCGGACGAGCTTATGTCGGGCTTCCAGACGGCGCTCAGCGACCTCATGCCGAACCACATTCAGGTCGCAAAGAGTATTCAAACTATTTTGATGGACGACGACAAGCAGCAGCTCTCCAAGCAATCTCAATGGGATGCGTTCTTCGACCTCGGGGTGTACTTCTTCAGCTTCAATGGGTACGAGAAGGCGTACGAGTGCTTCAGTCGCGCGGGCGAGCTTATAGACGACTATCGCGATACAATCAATATGACTCAGGAAGAGAAAGAGTCACTCGAAGGGTACCTCGCAGCGTGTGAAGCGGTGTTGGAATCGCGATCGATGGTCGAGGGCGACACGCTCTCCAAGTCTCCGAAGGCTCAGGTAGAGCTTGCCTGGGAAAGCAAAGACTGGGATCGAGTGATTGAACTTCTGCAGAGCGACATGGTCGCGTACGAGCTGAATCGCCTGCCTCCAGGGTATCGCTCTGCGCTTGAACAACGCGCGCTTCGGATGGTGCGTTCGCAGAGCGGCACGATTGGTCGCCATGACAACCACATTTCTCTCTCGACGCTGCGCCTGTTTTACAAGCGCATTGCGCTTGGAAACTCGCTGCTCCAGCTCGCGCAGGCCGATGACTCGATTTCTCTCGAAGCTTGCGTCTGCGGGATCTTCCGCTTGCTGCAAGAAGAGATCTACCAGGCGTCGTTTCCGCAGCAACAGCAGCAACCAGGAAACTCGGGATCCTCCAGCTCGCAAAATTCGGGTCACTTTAATGAGCTGGCTATGTTCATGCTGCGGCTGACGAGCTTCCTCTACAGCAATGTGGAAAAGCGGAAGCAAGCGAGACTGCAGCAAGTTATTGTCCGTCTGGTTCAGAATTTCCAGAGCGTTCTTTCACTGGACGGAGCAGAAGCCCAACTCGAGCGATGTGATCTACCAAGAGCCAAGTCGGCGCGCAATGGAGCTCCTCTTAGTGAGCTGATGGATGAGTTTGCGAGCGAACTGCACTTGCGATCATCGGTGGACAAGCAGCGCGCGCATCTGCGATTCACTTCTGACTTGAATGGGCTCTTCGTGTTCGAGCGCACGAGTGATCGTGACGCGTTCATCAGCTTGATCCGCAACGAGTTTGGATCCTTGCACGCTGAAAGCACGAAGGTGCTCTCCACACTGGACGAAGATGACAAGAGTGGGAGATGGAAGAACCTTATCGCGTTTTGCATGCTGCACAACTGCTGGGACGCGCTTGCGCACTGGAAAACAATCGCGAAGGAAAAGTCGCTGCTCTCCTACCAGCTGGAGTTTGCGATCGCGTGCGGCGCTCTCATGCAGTACTTCAGCTCGCTCGAAGGCGCACACGTTGAGAACGGGAAACCAGAGTTCTCGATTGTGACGAGCAACAAACTCGTGGCAGACATTCTGCTGAAGCGCCGACAAGTGCTGGAAACGGTCTCTGATGCGAATGAAGCCCAATGCGATGAAGACGAAGCGGAAGTGCTGCAACTCCTGATTGATCTGCCGCTGTGGATCTTGGAGACGCTGGTGTGCATCTCCGCGGGGCTCTTGCACCGCGCGTACATGCGCAACATCTGCGACTACCGGATCTCGTTTGAACTGACGCCGTATGGAGACTTGGCGTTCTTGCAAGCGTTCGCTCCCGAGACAGTGAAGAAGAAAGCTGTGGCAGCAGACGACGAATCGAAGGAGTCGTCGTCGGCAGATGCAGGCATCAGTGCGAACTTCATGACTGCGCCATTCATCAAGAGCTTCCAAGCGGACCTTGTGGCGTTGCACAGCAGCGGACTCAACTGCCTGATGAAGAGATGCTCGCGTGAACCAAGATGGCACTGTTCCAGAGCGGACATTTCACTGAATCCGATCGTGAAGCAGAAACTGTCCTCGACGTCAGGTATGTGTTTGGTGTCCTTTCGTAGTGACTGACTGCCTTTGCCACTGATGTGCGTTCGTTGTTACCAAATGATGTGGATGTTGTGAGCAGACCCACAAGCTGCACTCAAAGGATATCTCGTTGCCGCATCGCTTGCCACGAACTTCTTCTCCGACATGACGTCAGTCGTTGACATCATTGACCAGAGCTCGCTCGTGCGCCTGGTAAGCAAGCGTCAGCATGCTGAGAGTTTGTATAATGTAAGCAGGGTGAAAAGAGTGCTAGCTCAATGGGATGTCATGTGTATGTGTGTGTTTGCGCATGGTAACAGAGTCAATGCCTCGTCAAGGTCGGTGCGCACGTCGCGGCTGCGGTGCTCTACCAGTGCTTTGCGCCGGAAGAGTTCAAGTACGGCTTGCGCATTCTGCAGCTGGCGCCTGAGTCTCACGATGACGCGTTCTTCCAGTACTTTTGGGAGGTACGTGCGTGTCGGCGACCATGTCTTTCCATGAGCATTGTGGTCTGCGTTGCTGACCATTCATTCGTTTTCCTTCCTCTGTGTGTGTGTAGCTGCCGTTCTTGGAGCTGCTCGTGCACTTGCACTCGAATCCAAAGCACTACAACAGCAGGTGCGTGAGTCGTTTGTTACCCATCATCACAGGAATGGCTGGATGGCGGTCAGTGCTTTTTCTAACGGATCTTCATGTTATTTAACCGCAGCCACGTCACACTCTTAACGCACCTGATCCAGTCTCCTGAATTGAATAGCTCGAACCCATCTCCGGTCCTGAAAGAGGTCGAGCAGCGTATTTTACGCTGCTATTTCAGGGACCTGTGCCGCATGTTCCTAAGCTGAGGCGTTATTTTAGGATTTGACACTTGACAGTGATAGGATTCGAACATGCCAACTTTTCGACACCGTCGTTGTCTTGACTTTTGTAAAGAGGCATACAAAATTGAAGTGTTTATCCGTCAATTCGGAACTCGATGTGAGCAATCAAACCAGTGTGTCTGCTTGGATTTAACGAGCGATCCTCCAATCAGCAGCCAGGGTGCGAGCGTCATCCCATCGGGGAACTCGTCCATTCAATGTCAACGGCATTCCGTGTTGCCTTGATCGTTAACGCCCGTCAACACCCGTGTTGGCTTCATGATTGCAAAAAACACTCACTCGATCTCGTCAATTTGCTTCAACTGTCATGAAGGTTAGCGGGTGTTAAACCTTTTAAATCTCGCGACGTCAGCGTCAGCTCTCCTCGTTTAAAAAGAAAGCGGTGGGCCATTCCACGCCGCACGCTGGCCACACACACACAGAAGCGTGTTTGGCGAATCGTTCATTCCGTTCATTCCGTTCATTCCGTTCATTCTTTCCTGTTCGCCTGCCTGCTGCGCTGCTCATTCGCGAATTTCCTCCGCAAGCCTCAAGTCTCAAGTCTCCAGACCCCTCCCACGCAGCTCCTCTTGAATTGGTAGTGTACCCTTCCATTTGTTTTCGTGAGCACGCGCGCACTCAGCAAAGGGCGGATCGGCTGTGTGTAGTGGTGTGTGTCGACATGCGCATCAGAGATGATGGATGCGTAGTGTAGACGCCGTGTTGCCTTGGCGTGTATGCGCGTGTGCTGTGTGCATGAGTGTGTGCTTTTGTGCATGCTTGCCTGTATGTCGTCTGTATTATTGGTGGTGTTGGGCAAAACTAACATACTTCCAGCGAGGGGTGCCGTGGCGATTATGGACCAGTTCCATTCTTTGACCGGCTGAGATTATACCCTATGAACCTGATCCGGGTCATACCGGCGTAGGGACTGCTGTGTTGACGTTGTGGATTTCCTCGTTGTCTCCTGCTGTCTATGTGGCACTCGCGCTCCGACATTCGATTCGACATTCGCCTCTCGACGTTCGACGCAGTCTAACCAGCTAGCATGCACACTGTCGTCAAGTCTCTCGCTTCCCGTGTCGCCCCAATCGGCGCGCGTTCGTTCGCCACTGTCGGACCTGGCGCTGTCCTGCACCGTGCTGGCAGCGCTAACGCTCCTTCGGACGAGTGGTTGAAAGAGACGGCCGCCCGCAAGACTCCGTTCGACGACTACACGTTCGCGTACGTTCGAGCATTCCAGTTTCCCAAGTGCAGAGAGACCCAGACATAAGATGCCGAGACGAAGTAATGACCCTATTATTTTGTTGTGTGTGTCTTTTACCATGTGTGTTTTTCTCAATGCTCGACCCGCAGTCCTGTGAAGGAAGCCGAGGTGTCGCGCGAGATGACCACCCGCTACTTCAAGGACATGTACGAGTTTGCGGACTCGGACGTCATCATCGCCGGTGCCGGTTCGGCTGGTCTCGTCGCCGCGTACGAGTTGTCCAAGTACCCGAACGTCCGCGTCGCGCTGATCGAGCAGAGCGTCGCCCCCGGTGGCGGTGCCTGGTTGGGCGGCCAGCTGTTCTCGTCGATGATTGTGCGCAAGCCAGCCGACGCGTTCCTGGACGAGCTCGAGATCCCGTACGACACCACGGAGAACCACGTTGTGATCAAGCACGCTGCGCTGTTCACGTCGACTGTGATGTCGAAGCTCCTGCGCGCCCCAAACGTCAAGCTCTTCAACGCCACCGCCATTGAAGACCTGATCATCAAGAACGGCCGCGTCGGTGGTGTCGTGACCAACTGGACCCTGGTCACGCTGAACCACGGCACCCAGAGCTGCATGGACCCGAACGTCATGGAAGGTAAGGTGCTGATCAGTGCGTGCGGCCATGACGGTCCAATGGGTGCCTCGGGCGTCAAGCGTCTCCAAAACATCGGCATGGTCAACCACGTTCCAGGCATGGGCTGCTTGGACATGGCCGCCGCCGAAGACGCGATCGTCAACGGCACCAAGGAGATCGTGCCTGGCATGATCGTGTGCGGCATGGAAGTTGCCGAGCTCGAGGGTGCTCCTCGCATGGTACGTTGAGCTTGCTACCGACTCTGTTGTGTGCTGTGAATGGTGTTCTAATGTGTGTGTGCCTTGCTTTGGCTTGATTCGACAGGGACCAACTTTCGGCGCCATGATGATCTCGGGCCAGAAGGCCGCCCACATCGCCTTGGAATGCCTCGGCATTAAGAACTCGATCCGCCCAAGCCACTTGACGGAGGAAGAGGCGCTCGCCAAGGCCGCGTAAGCGTCCAGCAGCAACAGCAGCTCGCTCGCCAGCTCGCCTAGTCACCAGCCAGCTCATCATCATCTCTTCTCGTCTTGCCTCGAATACGCTCGCAACGCGTTTAGAAGGCTGCAGTCTGTAGCGTCAGACCGCTGTCGCTATTGTGCTGTATTCCTTCCTTCATGAGTGAGACTTTGGATGTTTTGGATCATTTCTCAATCAATACATAGTGTATCCTTTGGACTTTGCATTCGGTGGCGCCTTTGGTTCTCTCATTCATCACACTTGGTTTCATCCCCTTAGCTCGTGCTCACAGACTGTCAATAGCTTTCCTGCCACATGCTATGATGATCCTATGAATAGCTAGCTACACTTGGCGAGTACGTGGCTATATTTAGTGGCGGGTCTGAGCAGCAACAACAGCTAAAATCAAGAACAAATGAATGACACGCATCGCTCGTTCTTGGCTCTCTCTCTCTCACACACACACTGCCCATGAGTACTGCAGAAACGAAAAGCTCCATCAAGTGCACCCCGAACGCCATCTTCTTCAAGCTCTCAGCTCTCAGCATTCAGCCCTTGGGACAGAAAGAGAGCCTTACTAACGCCAAGCAAGGATGGCGTCGTCGTACGCGCCGAAGAACACGCTGCTCGGCGCGACCAACTACGACCCGCGCCTCAAGTCGCACCTCAAGCCGCAGCGGTTCAAGCTCGTGGAGAGCCACCTGCGCATCGACAGCACACTGAGCCAGCTCAACCAGCTCACGGCACAGAGCGATCTCTCGGACAGCCGGGCGTTCGACACGACTGCGAGCGACATCGGCGGCAAGCTCGGCGCGCTGCTCCAGGAGAGCAAGTTCGCCCCGCAGAACGTTACCAAGGTACTTTTTATGACCACGAAATGGCTACATTTGTAGCCATGGTCCAGGAAATGGCTATATTTTTGGATCTGTGATGAACTCTTCGATGCTGACAACAGTATGTCAGTTCTCTGTTGTCAGGTGCTACGCTTCCAGAGCTTTTACATTGAGGGCGTCGATGAGACCAACTTGGAGATTGTGCGGCTGCGCAAGAACACGATCTTGCTGTATCTGCGCGACGAGACGTTCAAGATCACCGAGCCACGCATGCAGAACAGTGGCATCTCGCAGGGCACGTTCCTCAAGCGCTGCCGGCTCAACAAACCCGACGGGCCGCTGCACTCGTCAAAGAACCTGCACATCGATATGGACCTGTCGGTCTTCGGCCGCTCATTCAAGCTGTACGACTGCGACCAATTCACGCGCGACCACTATGCGAACCTAGGGCTCGACGGCGGACGCATCATCGACTTGCCCAAGGACGAGTACACGCTCACGCGCGAGCAGATCACGCGCATGTGTGGCGGCGACCACGAGCACTTCTATGGCAAAGTGCGGTACCCGCTCAAGACGTACATGGAGGCGTCACTGGGAAACTCGAGCCGCTCGAGCCTGTAGAGCGAGAAGAAGCGCAAGTTCCTCATCAACAACCGCAAATTGCTCTCGTTCCACTGTGAGTACGACGTGTGCGATCAGCTCTACGGCGACCTCATGACGTACGTGCTCGACTGTTTCCTTGAAGACGGCGCGATCGAGTTCAAGGAAATGCCGAAGGCCAACTCGGGGCGCGACCCGTTCCCAAAGCTGCTGCGCCGGTGCAGACTGCTCAAGAACTGGAACGAGAGCCTGACGGACGAGCAAGACCGCGGCGTCGAGGAGCCCACGGGTCGTGGCAGCTACTACAACGACGAAGACCTCTTCGTCGGCGCGGTGCTGAAGGTCTTTGGCAAGAGCATGAAGATCGTCGATGCGGACCCGTACACTCGCGACTACTACAAGATGGCGTGGGGGCGTGACCTGGCGCCGCCGATGACCACTGTGCTGGAGAAGACAGTGTTCAAGAAGCCCGACCCACCCGCGTACAATGGCTATGGCACAGAGGAAGATTCCTTGGGCTCGTATAATTCGCTCTACCCCAAGCCGCCTCGCAAAGATTTCAAGAAGATGACTGAGTCCGACCACATGCTGCTACGCTTCTCGGCAAAGATGATCTCGAGCCGCAAGGAGCAGCAGCAGCGCCGCTTCATCATCACGTTCTTCCTCACGAACGACACGATCTCGATCTACGAACTCGCGCAGCGCAACTCGGGCACCGTGGACGACAAGTTTCTCGAGCGCGGCCGCTACAAGAGCAACGACGGCGTGCAATTCTCGCTCAACCATTTCACGGTCGGCGCCGAGCTGGCGTTCAACTCGCACCGCTTCGAGATCATCGACGCCGACGACTACACCAAGAAGTTCCTGGTTTCCTAAGCGACGCTACCGTGCATCGCACGAGCCAATGGGTAGCTCGGCTCTGCTGTAGCACTAAATCTATTATCTATATCCAACCCAACTACAAAGCGACATTGTAACGCATTCATTGCATGGACATATCCACCCCATTATTGCCTTTCTTGTCTCTCTCAATGGTGTCCATTTCCAAGAAGCCATCATCGTAAAATCTGCGACGTGTGAGCAGCTCCATTTATTTCAAGTTTACGTGTCCCACATCAAAATACTCATTTTAGCCAATCAGGTCACTCAAAATAGAGGGTCTTCTATTTAGATACACACGATGCAGCTTCTACGTCCATCAAAATCCAGTTTTTTGGAGAGAGAAGGGGGGCTATTATTAATGACGCACCCACCTGAGTGACCTGAGCCTGAGTAGCTCACATTTCACTCACTCTCGCATCATCATCAGCAGCACCAACACCAAGACAACAAGCTCAAGCACGATGGCGACGAACGACCTGGCGGTGGGCGTGATCTTCCCCGCGAAGAAGATCGAGCACCTGCGCGACCTGCTGCACGAGGTGAAGGACGGCGTGCGCTTCGTGCTCATCGACCTCTACGACGCGAGCGTCACGAGCGCGCAGAGCATCGCGCATAAGTACGGCAAGCTCGACGCCGTGCTGCACAAGCTCGCGCACGAGATGGTGTTTGCGCGACTGGGCGACCCGGACGCGTCGCAGCGACTCGCGCTCATGCACGAGTATGTGACGCAGAACCCGAGCGTGAAGGTCATCGACCCGATCGCGAGCGTGCAGCTGCTCACAGATCGCCACGAAGCCTGCGAGATGCTCGTGCGATTGCAGCAGGAGAAGATGAGCAAGAAGAAGGTCGCTGGGAAGGACCAGCAGCACGTCGCATTCAGTGTGCCAAAGTTCCACGTGGTTCGCTCGCGCGAGCAGTTTGGCGCGCTGTGCAGCGCAGTGGACTCGGGAGAGACCAAGCTGCCGCTGATCTGCAAGTCGGTCGAAGCCTGCGGTACGTGTTGGGCATCCAAGCTTTGACTATTGTATGCATTGGAAAATCAGCGCGTTTACTAATGTTGTGTATGTTGATTGTTACAGCGACGGACCGGTCGCACTTGATGAGCGTCATCACTCAGCGCTCGGATCTCGTATACGTGGAATACCCAACGCTCTACCAGGAGTTCATCAACCACTCGAGCAGACTCTTCAAGGGCTACGTGCTCGGCGACCTCATCAACGTCGCAGAGCGTCGCTCACTCCCGAACCTCAACGCTGGCGCTGCGCAGGTTCACTTCAACACACAGAAGCAATACCCAACGAGCGAGGACTTCCACCCAGAGACCGCAGTGAGTAGTACCAGCACCAGCGCTTCTGGTGCATCTGCTGACGACACCAGCGCTGCCGTGGCAATTCGCAGTCAGAGTGAGGTCTTTGCTGCTGTCCGCGTCATTGGCGAGCGCATCCGCGAAGAGCTGAGCCTGACGCTCTTTGGCTTTGACGTGATCGTCTCGGATACCACGCAGGAGCTCTACGTAATCGACGTCAACTACTTTCCTTCCTATAAAGAGCTCGACGATTTCTCCAGCGCGCTGCGCAAACACATCAAGCAGCGATGCGCGGGGCCATAGAGGCTACAGTGCTTCCTGGATATTGCACATGCACACACCTGTAAAAAAACAAGAGGTAATGAAACAAATAATAGCGAACGATTCGGCAAAGTAAGTCTTTTAGTCGCGTTTGCCCACTCGTTGCTTTGCAATACTAAGCAGCATCAGCGATTGAATATCACCGTTGTTCGTTCCCAGTACCTGCCACGCTGCTTCTCCCGTTTCTCCTTCTGAACGCGCTCGAGGCGCTTTTCCGCTGATGCCGCTGACTTGGCTGGTCCTTTGATCGGCGACTGTGGCGCTTGGACTCCCACAGGAGAACCAAGTGCGGCAATAGATACTGCTGCAGTGCTCAGACTGCTTGTCTGGGCTTCCATCTTTGAATAGAGATCGTCGACAGCGGAGTTCAGCGGCGTCAACAACAGCTCCTTCTCTTGCTCGAGAATGAAGAATGTCGTCAGAGTCCTGTCGAGATGGTGGCTCCAAGTCTTCAGAATCTGTCGACGGCGGAACGCGGTTTCAAAGCAGACGCCGACCTTCTTGAGATCTTGACTGCAGTCACTCGCAGCGCCAGACGTCTCGGACTGCGTGGATAATACCTGGAGCTCTTGCACCGCTTTTGAGATCCCATCCAAAATTGAGCCCTTGATCTCTGTGAGCTCTTGGTAATTCTCTGACTCTTGGCTGTCGACGTATTCTTGAATCAGCTCAACAAAGGCACTGTTCTGGACAAACCGTTGGGTCAATTCGCTGCAAAGAGGTACGTGGTCGTCCACGCTCTTCATCTTTGGGATGAGCTGCGTCTTGATCAGCGCGAACATGCGCTGCTCCACCACTTTCGCCTCCTCTGCTGTCTTCTCCACCGCCTGCGCGTCCAGCATCCGTTTGTTCAAGCGCTGCAATGGATCGAGCGTCGAGCTTCCTAAGTCAAGTAGTACCTCCAGTGTCTTCTCAAACAGCACACGAATGCCCTGAAGGTCGTGGACAAGTTCTCCAGGGAGTTTTTCCTTGAGAAGTGGCTTTTTCTTCGCTTCGACACAATTTTTCGCATTTAGTGACAGTTTGCGAGGCTCACTGGCGTCGAATTCTGCCGAATGCATCCATTGGACCGGAACGCTCAGCGTTACCTTCGCTGGCTCGACCGCTTCACCGCTATCATCTCTTTCAACAGCGCGGCTAAGTGCCAACACTGTAGAGACGAGGTCTCCGTGGTCGAGAGATTTGATTGGAATGCTTGCTTGGTCCAGGTGGTCTCCTTTCTTCAGCTTCCTCTCGATGGTGCTATCCACAAGACCGGTTCCAACGCCACCTTCATCGTCATCCGAGCCGCCGCTACTACTTGACTCCCTTTTATCCTTCTTTAGCGCAACAATATCATAATCGCACACCTCAAACTTCAGGGTGTCAACACCTTTGTGTTGCTGACTTGGATCGCATACTGCATCAAATTCCTCCAGCAGCGAGTCTTCAAGCGCTTTGCCGACAAACTCTTGCCACTCGAATTGGAACTCGAACTCCTCGTTCCACTTTGGGTTCAGGGTGTTGTGCCGCACACTTGTCTTGCCCTTTGCAATCTCGTTGTCCACATCAAAGACCGTTGCAATTACAAACGGATCGCTTGTGGACAGATCGCCGGCGCGCAGATGCTGCGCTCTCTCGACAATGATGTGGAGGCAGTTGAGAGTCTGCTTGCGTCCGATCTCAGCACGCAGCTGGGCCCGCTTACGCGCTGCCAGCAGCTCCTTTGCGAACCAGCGAGCGCACTTGGCGATCCCTCGAAGCTTCCGACCTCGTCGCTTCCGCAGTTGGTACTTCCGGAAAGCGTCCTGAACCGAGAGTACGTGGTAGAGCATGTACTCGTCTGCGACCATCACGTAGGTCGCAGGTTGCTGGCGGTGGTTGAATCTGGACTTGGGGGTGGCGGTACTGCTAGTTTCTTTTGAGAGTCTCGCGCTGAAGAACTCCATTTCCTGTCGGCGCTCGTTGAGCACCGCCGTGCAGTGGCACGGGTCGTGTGATTTGTGCTGTAGCATGTCATGACGATGCAACAGTACGCGCGCTTTCATCTCCTGGCTCATGATTACGATGCGATGCGGTTTCTGCCCCACTGCTTCAAAGTTGCACCTCTTGAAAAACTCTTTGTCCTCGTACTCAAGCGGCTCCGACGCGCCAGAGTGCGGTATAAAGTGCTCCCCAGTGTCCAGGTTGAAGAAACACGCGGCAGGATCATTGGATGAAGTAAACTTGGCGTCTACTGGGCTTTTCACCCAATCTGACGACGCAGGGGTGTTCCGAGCCAGGGCTTCACGAGTGGACCTGAGTCAAAAATGCTGTCTGCTTCCTGTTTGCTGGCGTCGATGCTGTCGAGTAGCTTCTGAACACCATGGTCGCTTGCGCCAATCATGCCAGCGTATATCGCGTTCTGCAGCATCATTTCTGCACTCTCAAGCAGCGGAGCTGCATAGTACACCCAATGCTCTCTTGACACTGTTGCCTTGTGGCAAGCGACGAGTGCGACCAAGTCCTGAGCATACAGGATAATCTCCCGATCCTGTGCGTTTTGCTGCTGCCGCTGTCTGTTGTTGTTGTTGTCGAGGACTTGAAAGGACGCCTCAACTATCCCAACAGCCTTATGCAAGAACCAGCTCGCGATCGAGTACTCCTGCTCGCCCATCCATAACCTCCCAAACCAGCTCCAGATCCAGCTCGACCTGAGAAAAGTCTCGAGATCGCCGTGCAGATTCGTTCGAAGTTCACCAAGCTCCCAGTTACCACAAATCCTCTTTGAGGGCGCTTCATGTTTCAGCTTCGTGTTCGGCTCGTGTGGCTTGAAGAGGACCTGGAACCCCAGAAAGACCGTTGGAGTCTTGATGACTTCACGAGTGTAGCTATCATCATCACTTCTTGTTGGCACACTCAGGTCAAAGAACTTGCCGACAGCATACGCATCAGACTTGTCGATCAGCTCTTGCACATAGAGCTGAACAGTTCCAATTACTTGGCCACCACCACTGAGCGGCGACGTGCGCTTCACCCGATCGATGAGACTCACAACCAACCGCGACTTCGAAGATTCGAGCTCAAACTCAATAAACTCGTTCCAGCTTGGCGAGAGGCTCATCCAGGTGGGCTGCGTTTGGCTGAGCACTGTTTTACCCTTGCACTGAATAGAGACGAACGGTTTGCTGTGAAACAGGTTCTTGATCATCACGTCCTAGGTTTCACCAACGGAAAGCCGAATCCCTCTCGGTTGTTGCTGGTTTCTGCGCAGCGGTTGCGCTTTGCTGCCATTCACTTTGCTCTGCTCTGCGACGATTGCCATCAACTCTGTACGAAGCTCGTTGTAGTCGTGCCAGCTCTTGCGCTGCTCTCGCGGGATCTGCTTCATATCTTCGAGCATTTCAAGGAGAAACTCGCATGTAAACGCTAGTTCTGCGCTCGAGAGTCTGCTTGGTAGTGTCAGCGTGCACGGCCACTTGATTTTCTTTGGCTTCTTCGTTCTCTGGTGCGCACCCTCCCTCTTCGCCTCTT
>JAADVN010000304.1:0-22308 GCA_023335535.1 Globisporangium spinosum | reverse complement strand
GACTTTGATCGCGACTTCAAAGTTCGTTCGCAGGAACGTGCCGTGCGCGGTCATGTGCAGGCGCACGGCGTGCTTGACCTTGCCGTAGATGCATTTGCGCAGCGTGCGCACGAACTCATACACGTGGCCCGAGCCGGAGAAAAGGCAGAGCACGACGCCGACGCCTTCGATCTGGCAGCGGCGCAGCTCAGCGTTCATGAAATGCACTTCCTGCGGGATCGGCGAGCAGAGCCCATTGTGGTCGTATTGCTCCGAGCCCGTGCGGAAGACGTCGTCCGATGCGCTGATGCCGAGCGCCTGCAGCTGCTTCTGTAGCTCTTCCGAGACCCCTTCCTGCTGCATCTTTGCGTTGGCGGTTGGCTCTCTTAGTAATGCGTTGGCGGTCGTCGCTCAATGGGATGAATGAGTGACTGTGGAGCGAGCACTGGAGGACTGGAGCAGGGGAGAGAGAAAAGCGAAGAGCGAAAAAAAAGAGAACGCGGAAAATAGAACCACGCGCTGCTTTTTGGCTCAGTGAGTGAGTGACGAGTGTGCGGCTGCGAATCGAGAAATAAAGTGCCAGACAGTGCAACGTCACTCACAAGATCCCTAAACCAGATATGACAGCTAGCACAAACAGAATAAAGAGGAACGTACCGAAAAGCGCTGCTGAGTGCGTCCGGAAGAGACAGACAAATCCCAAAGCGAGGCGCGCGCTGACGTGATTAAGCGAGCGCTGTTACCAGGAAACAGTAGCAAAAGCCCACACACAAGAAAGCGCTGGATCTTCCTCTCTCTCTCTCTCTCTCTCTCTATACAGCGAGACCGACTGCCGACCACTTGACTTGCGAGAGAGCGAGCGCTCGCTGGGGCTTCTCCAGATCCACACGGCCGCCTGTTGTAGTGGCTCTTGAGCTCTCGAGGCTTCACTTCGCTGTTGCTACTGTGGCGTTGTCGCTCGCGGGTGCGAAGAAGGGGAGGGAGGGGCTCACTCTCGACGGACGGACGGCGCGCCACACACACACACACACAAACACACGCACAAGTGCACAAGCAAGCAACGACTGCGAACGATATTCGCTATAATCAGCTGCTGGTCGCGGTGTGTGAGTTTGTCGAATTGAGCTGTTGGCTTGCGCTGGCTGGCCACACACGCACTCACAGCAGACAGACAGAGAGAAGCTCTCAAATGGGGGGGGGCGGCTGCCTGTTGTTGTTCTGGGAAGAAAATCTCAAGCAATAGAGCAAGCAGACAGGGCGGACGAAAGCAAAGGGGACGTGCCCAAGCAAAATGCCACATGGCAAAAAACGAAATAAAACGATTCGATTGGCTCACTAAAGGATCCCAAAACCCTTGTACGTGGTCCACAAAATAATGTAGACCACGTATTTAATTGTGGACCACGTATTGAAGTGTACAGCGATCGTGATACGTTCACAGATCAGCACCAGTAAAATGCCTATGCAACTGTGTGAGCTTCATTCTCAAGCGACGCGTCGCACAGAATGCGCCTCCTCCTCCTCCTTCCTTCATGTCAACCAACAGCCGCATGCCACTATAGATATAGTGCCACCGTCCTCGGCACCACCATCTGAATGAGGCGGGGATACGCCCATCGGGAGCATGGTGGCGCCATTGGGCTCTGCGCCATCACATTCAGCAACTCTGCGTCGTGTGTGGCCGCCGAGTGCTGGCTGCGCGGCGACGGTACGGAGATCTGCTCACCCGAGCCGCTCGCGTGGTGGTTCTGGTTCACGACGCTCGTGCTCGTGTTCCTGGGCTGCGAAGACCGCCTCTGCTGCTGTCTAGGGAGAGAGAAGGCGACAAAAAGTGAAGATGACGACGGAGAAGCGGGCGGTATCATCGATGGCAAGACGATCGTGACAGGAGACAAAGCGCTGGTCGAGCCGCTGCTGCCTCAGCCCCTGCGCAAAGTGAACCCCAAGACCAAGCGATGCTGCGAGTCGCAGCAGAACCACCCTATCAAGCCCGTGTATCGCTACTTGGATCCATGACGAAATATCTATTTACTACTACTAGCTTCAATAAAGGAAGAGCACTTGCATTCGATACAAGTACTACTTGCTATAGCTGCCGGGCTTCAGGATATGCTTGCACTGTCAATTTTCTGACGCGCATATCCACACCACACTCTGCTACACTACTGGTCATCTCCATCATCATCATCATCATCGCCACCACTGGCAGTGCCATCCAGATTCGCGTAGCTCAGCTGCGCATACGCGCTCGCAGTGCTGTCACCTCCACTGGCAGTGTACTGCACGTCCGTGTCTGGGTACGACGCGATGTTCTCGCTCTCGATCTGCTGGTGGTTGGTCGTCGGCATTGCGTACTGCTCCGGGTAGCTGAACGCCGCAGCCTCGGTGCTCAGGCCCTTGGACTGAACCATCGCGACGATCGCATCGTGGTCCGAGCGCTCGGCGGCTTGCTTCGCGACCGGGTTCGGGTCGTCGAACGCCCAGCGGATGTTCAGCACCTCGTCGTGCTCGAGCGCCTGGTTGCCCATGGCTTCTTTCGCGAACTCGGCGCTCGTACGGTGGCGGTAGCGGATGAAGCAGATCGACAGGCGGTGGATCACGTTCGCGCTCTCGACCTCGCCCCACTCACTGAAGTGCTTCATCACGGTCGCTTCGAGCTCCCTGGGCTTTTCGACGCTCTTGAGTCCGCCGACATAGAGTGTTCTCGAATTCCGCGTGAAGTTGCCGACGCCCGACATGTCGTCGCGGTCCGTCGCGTGGCGCTCGCGGCCAAAGCAGTCGTGCATCATGCCGATGCGGTTCTCGTCCGCCATCGTCGGTATTCTGTGGTAGTAGTTGCACTCGGCGCCGCGCGCACACATGCCGCGCGCAAAGTGCATGCAGAAGTAGCGGTTCGCCTTGCTGACCACGTCGGCCTTGGTCTTGCCCGCGTCCAGCTCCAGGATGCAGCGCGTCGTCGCCGGTTCCTTGCCGCGGTCGTTGCTCCAGTGGTCCCCGATGTGCTTGTCGTACCAGATGTTGTACTCGTACGCGCCTTCGAGATGCGAGTTCTTGGTCGGCATGTGCTCCAGCTGCTTGCGTGCGGGGCGGCTCAGGTACTTCTCGTTGAGCTCTTCGTACTTGTTTGCGTTCTCTTCGCCGGCGCGTCCGCGGCCAAACCAGCCCGTTGCTATATTAACAACACAAGAAAAAGCACACAGACACAAGTGGGTGTCAATGCCATCCATATCTTCATCACGCAAATGCACACAATATATAGCAACAACTCAAACCTACCGTGAGGGGCCGCCCCCATTTCCGCTGGACGCTCCCACTGGGTCTGGTTCGTCTCAACATTGTAGTAGTAAATCTTGTTGGTCGCCGGGTCGAGCGCCTCGCGCCACGAGTGCTGGTCGCCCTTGCTGTCCACCACGAGCGCGTCCGGCGCCACCACTTTCTTGGCGCGGCACCGGTAGCAGCGCTGGCGGCGCGCGTAGTTCTCGTGGCTGCACTCGGCACAGATCCAGTTCTTCTCGTAGACCGTGTATGCGGCACCGACGTCACCCAGCGTGCCCACGGCCGTGAGCTTGCGCGGCAGCTCGCCCGTCGCCGCTCCCGCTCGCTTCATTTTCCTCGTTTGGCTTGCTTTTTGCCTTTTTTGTCGGATTTGATGCTGTTTGGCGCGGGCAGCCAGCATTCGTTTACGGAGGGAATTATGACCGAATTTGCTCGAATAGTATTCGGTCTTCAATTGCCAACAACATTGGAGCTTGCATTGAAAAAATGTATGTACCGGTACTACCGACAGAGGACTTCTATTCTCGGGACTGGGCTTCTACATGTATACGGCCAAATCCGTTCAAACAGAAAAACAAGTATGCTGGAATAGAGGTGAGCCGCGAGCGAGGCTGGACAAGAGGGCGAGATGGATGAATGGATGGATGGGTGGCTGAATGAACATTTGCTGTTGTTGGTATGCTGGCTTATTGAGCTCACTCACGTCATATCACGGCGACACGATCGACAAACTGATTGGGATACTTGCACTGGCGAGCAGACTGCCCATTGAGCACCAGACGGCAATGTTTCGACAGCTACGTCCACACGGACTCCTTAGTCGACGCGCTTCTTGGAGTTTCCAACCTGCGAGAACCACGGCATGAGGCGCGAGACCTGGGTCTGGTACATCTTGTACTCTGGGTACTTGGACGCGGTGATCCACTCGGTGAACATGGTTGAGCCCTGGAAGAGCAGCACAAGCAACACGGCGCCGACGATCGTCGGGTTGAGCGCGACCCCAGACGAAGTCACGCTGAAGACGTAGAAGACGCACCACTGCGAGAACTCGGCGAAGAAGTTTGGGTGGCGGCTGTAGCGAAAAAGTCCGCTGCGGTTGAAGCCGATCTTGAAGTCGCCCGTGAGCGGCTGCTTCTTGGCGATCAGCGCGTACTTCTGTTTGTAAAAGTTCCACTGCTGCTGGTCCGCGACCGTTTCCAGAAGCAGCAGCGCTAAGAAGAGACCCGACGCGATCCAGTCCGCGTCGGTCAGCGGCACGCGGTGCACATAGGCAACGTACGCTGGCAACGCCGTGAGGTAGACGAGCATGTTCTGGTACCCAGCGATGAACACGACGTTAAAGATCTGGTACAGCACGGCGTTCATGTGCCTGCGCAGCACGGCCCAGCGGTAGTCTTCTTCACTGAGGCTGTAGCCGCCCTTGCGCGCAAAGTTGAACGTGAGGCGCAGTCCCCAGAGCGTCGAGAGCACCACCATCATCGCGAGCCGGTCGTCCAGCTTGCCGTCTTCCAGGAACGCCTTGTACGCAAAGTGCCATACGAACAGGAACGGCGTGATCGACCAGATGCGGTCCGTGAACGAGTAGTTGCGCGTGAGCACGCTCGCGATCCAGCAGAAGAAGACCGCGACGAACAGCATCTGGAAGCTCACGGCGAGCGCGCCGCTGGTCGCGTAGGGCAGCGGAAACGTCTGCAGCGCTTCCTTCGCCGCGACCTCAACGTGCGGCAGCACCAGGTTCCAGTCCGTGATCGGCGACGCCATTCTTGCTGCTGTTTGTTCTCTTGTGTGTCTCGCAGAGGTGCTTGCGCTTATACGCTTTGTGCTCGAGACGTCAAAAGCGAACGTGGCGGCCGTTGCTCACTTGCAGGCAGAGAGAGGGGTCAGTCAAGTGGATCCTTTGCTTCGCTTCGCGCGGACAGCAGCTGACGCAGCGGAGCCATCGACGCACTCTCGCCTGTTTACGAAAGTCCACCGGTGTCATGATGACATTCGTTGGTCCTTGTGAAATGTCGCACAAGGTTGTCAAAGTGTGTCTGGCTCATCTTCATAAGGTGAGGTTCTAAAAATACCGGTAAATAAACACCCTGGCACTATTCGGTGAAATACGCTAAATGTAGCCATCGGTATACCGGAAGATACCGGTCCTTGATTGTTGGCAGGCGAGAGTGATGGTCAAATCAACAAGAAATTTATTTCCCTGAGTGACTTGATCTTTGTATGCTCTTGGAGACGACCTCTTTACAGTTTATGGAGACTCCCTTCTAGACTTCATTCCATTATAAAAACAGGAAATTTGACTTGAGAAGTGGAGATAGACCCTGTTTATCTCGGGTTGTCCCGCCTTTTGAGATTCAAAGCTTCAGCTCGCATTCTTTCTGAAGCCCGTATCCGCCCACCCACCCGCCCACCCGCCCACATGCTCGTGCGCGGTCGTCGTCCACGCCGAGCGGCGCGCGCGCTCTCAGTGTCTACCGTTGCGTGCATCTTCCTCATTACAGTGCTGTGCATATGCGTGCGCTCAGTGGGAGCGGTGGACGCCATGGGCGCCGCGCTGGAGGAAGACGCCGTGGCACTCGCGCAGACAGACTCGCTGAAGCCGGCAGCAGCAGCAGCAGCAGGAGGAGAGCTCAACAAGGCCGCATGGACAGCAGCGCGCGACGCCCGCTATCAGAAAGAAAAACAAGTGAAGGTACTAGGTGGCGATGGTGGTGACGATACGTTTGGCGTTACTGGGAATGAGAAACCGGTTGTGATGATAGAAGAGGAGCTGCCGATGCTCGGAGTCGAACTCTCGCCGGCGCAGTTGGAGGCGATCGGCGTGACAACGAGCCCGCCGCTGGATGCGAAGGCGGAACACGAAGACAAGGAGCAAGAGAAGTCCAAGTCCAGGGATATCACTAAGCCAATCAACATCGATGGAGAAGACAAAGCACCACCTAAAACAGATCAAGGCGAACAAACGGAAGCACCGACCATCCTGATCAACGCTGTCGATGCTGATGTGAATGATGACGTGGCGCAAGCAGCGGCGAACGTGTCGATCGATCATGTTGAAGCCCATCTTCACATTTTGCAGCAATTGGAACTCAGCGTAGCGCAGAGTATCGACGAAATGAACATGAAGGTGGGCTCGCGGTTCCCGAAACAGCGCTCAGGAGAGTCTCTTCGAATCAGCCAGGAACTGCAAGTGTTGAAGGTATGCTCACGTCATCACCTAATATGGCTGTGCGCATTCAAGTGACCCTTGCTGATTGTTTGTGTGATGCTTCGTGCAGAACAATCTGAGGAAACTGGCAGAAGGTTTGAACGGCACACTTTCTGAGCTGGTCGTGGTGGAGAAAGACTCGGAGAAGAAGTCCAAGAAGCTGAAAGAAGTACTCGAGCAGCAGAAAGAAGAGGAGCAAGAACAGTTCATCGAGAAAAACGGCATGAAGGTCGTCGACTATGAGACCGGACACATCCGCAACACCACGGGGCTGACTTCTATCCAGCTGCAAAAACTCGAAGCTGCGGAGAAGAAAGTCGATCCAGCTGTGCTTCACTACGACTTCAAGCTACTCGGCCAGATCGCGATCTTGCTGGGAGTATCGGCGATTGGAGGAATCATTGCAACCTACTTCAACATCCCACCGAATGTCGGCTATCTTCTCGGAGGAGCGCTGGTCGGACCATCATGTTTGGGTCTGGTTCGGCAGTTCAAGGAAGTGGAGACGATCTCTTTGTTTGGCTCGATTTTTCTGCTCTTCGGTCACGGAGCGGGGTACACGCCGCAGAAACTCGACGACAAGTTCAAGCAGTACTTCCTCGGAGGTATGGCGTACATCACATCCATTGTGATCTTGGTGGCAATGGTGTCGATGTACATCGGATGGGTAAGTTCCAGTTCTAGTTGAAACCTACGATTGGCTGCGTTAAGAGTTGTTGACTAACGTTGTTTTGTCTGTGCTGCAGTCATCATCGTTTGGAGAAGGGTTGATCATTGGCGTCGCCGTTTGCTTTACGACAACTGCGCCGCTTTACGAGTACATTCGCGCGAACCAGATCCACGAGTCTTCGTACGGACGAGTAAGTGTTGCGCGCTACCAGATGCTATTATCGTTGAACTATCTTTCACCACTGAACCTTTTTGCTCTCATATTTTCACAGACGCTGACTGCCATCATTGCAGTTCAAGATATCCTGATGAGCTTCGCACTGGGTACTCCAGAGTGGTTTTCCAGTCGATCAATGGGCTGGATCGGATTTGCTGCGATACGCTCGATCGTGTCCTACGGGATCGTGGTGATGCTGGCGTACGCGCTATACCAACACGTCGTTCCTCGACTTCTGCGCTTCTTGATTGAGATGGAGCAGGTGCATCACTCTCCGCTTGTGCTGCTTGGCGTTGTGTCGGTGTGTCTGTTCATGGCACTGTTTTCGGAACACATCGGGCTATCGCTCGAGTGTGGTGCGTTCCTGGCCGGTTTGGCGTTCATCAATGCGTCCAGCGATGCGAAGGCGGCGTTCACGTCAATCCGTGTGATGGAGAACTTGTTCGGAAGCATGTTCTTTGCGTGCGTGGGCATGATTCTGAACCCGATGTTTTTGCTGAAGAATGCGGGCGAGATCTTGTCGATGGTCATCTTGATCATTATGATCAAGACGTTCTCAATGACTGCAGTGATGACGTTCTTCAATGTCAAGATGGAGAAGGCGCTGCTTGCAGCTGTCGGTCTGTGCCAAATTGGGGAGCTCGCGCTGATTTTCATGATCAAGGCGCACGCGACCAAACTCGTGTCTCGCCGCATCTACTTGCTGTTCATCGCTGCGATTTCGGTCTTTTTGGGCTGCTCGTCCATTTTCAACCGTCAAGTTCTGCTGGCTCGAAGGAAAAATGTGTTTGGATTGCCGTCCATCATGCGCCGCTCGGCTCACGATGCCTTGGCTGACAGCAACGACTTAACTGTGCGCACGCGTTCAGCTTCAGACACAGATCAAGGCAGCGACATGTTCTTGCCCGTGTCGACCCCTCGACGTAAAAGCACAAAAGCAGTAGTCCAGTAGGCAAAAGCAGACAAACAAGCGACTTGGTACGTTGGACTTGTTTTTTCATCGCATCTTTTATATAATCCGCATGTTGGCACCACTTCTCCGAGTCTTATCAATGCTTTTGTTCAACAGAAGAACAGAATAGTTACTCTCTTGCGCTAGTGTTGTTGTTATCATCATTTCCGTCAGGTGATGATGCTGTCTCATCAACCGGAGGATACTGGTTGGCGTCTTCAAACTCGGTGCTGCTGTCTTCCTTGTCGTTTGATGAAGAGACTTGGGACGCGTTCGCGTATCGTCGGCGCTCCTGGACGGCTTTCTGCAGCGGCAGTGTCGCCTGTTCGAGCAAGAACGCAAAGCCGTCGCGCGTTTCTTCGTTCTGGAACTCAAGGTGCAGCTCGCGGAACCGAGTCATGACAGAAAGCACACACCCGGGGTCAACTGCGCGCTTGCAGCCATTCGGCAGGTTCGTTTTGTGCGCCGCGAAGAATTCCGACTGATCGCCGGTCGTCATGGCGCGGATATCGTTCAAGTTGATCGAATCATCCAGTTTATCCTGCGTCTGTGTGATGGGCATAGTGATCACTGATACTGAAGAAACACGACCAGAAGATGCAATCGCCGTCAATTCAGCAGTGATGCTCTCATCGAATGAAGATGTAGGCGATCGCGAGGCACTGAACGAGAGAGAGAAACCCCCACTTGCAGTCCGCTCTGCCTTTCCGCGGTCTCGTCGGAACGATTTCCACCACAGCTTCTTCTCGTTGGTGCTCCTGTCCGACGCAGAGCTGTTGTTGCTCGAGTTGCTACCAGTGCTGGAAAGTGTGCTGTTTCTCTGCTGCTCACCTTCCTCATCCTCGATGGGCGGCTTGCTTCGTCGTCCACCGGCGTCACATCCGCTCAAGCGATCCACCTGAGGGTGCACATAGAGCTGAGGCTGGCTGTTGCTGTTGGTGTCTTTCGAGATTCCAAACAGACTCGTGAAGCTCCGTGCATTCTGGTATCGCAAGAGCCCGCGCTTGAAGAGCTTTGGCTGCCACGTGATCGACTTTCCGTCGTTTGAAAGGCGGAGCTTCGTGCGATGTGGAAGGCCATTGCGGCCATACTTGACGACTTCAAACCCGCCCATGGTAAGCTTCTTCCGGATGCTGTCCGCCATTTGCTGCTTTCGAGTCAAATCCGCAAGTCTCTTGCGCTCTTCGGCTTCTCTGCACAGCTGATCAAGGATCTCCTTGCCTTTCCGGATCCATGGGTGCGCGCGAAGGTATGCTGCCGATGGGCGATGACTTGGAGTGATATGCAGCATCTTGGCGATCTGTCCAGGCAAAAACGAAGAGGTAAGGTGAGCGTACTGAGAAAAAGCGAAAAAATCGACCTCGAGTTAGCTTACCAGCTCTTTGACGGTCGGATCGATGTGGCCCCAGTCTTTCGACGGGAATCGCACGTTGAATCGGTGCATGCGCAGTTGGGAGAGCTTCATCGGGAACGGAGGATACCCGCAAAGCATGATGTACGTGACCACTCCGAGACTGAACACGTCGACTTCGATGCCGTACGGCTTGCCGTCAAGAATCTCCGGCGCCGCGTACCCAGGAGTGCCGCACGAGTCGGTCGATTGCTCGGTAAAGTCGTTCAGCTGCTTCGCGAACCCAAAGTCGCAGAGCTTGACGTTGTCTCCACTCAGCAGCACGTTCTCCGGCTTGATATCGCGGTGGATGATGCTCTTCGAGTGGCAGTAGTGCAGCGCCTCGGCGAGTGCTCCGACCACTTTCTGAGCCTCGCGCTGTGGGAATTTGCCCTGCTTGACGATCTTGTCGAACAGATCGCCGTGCTCGGCAAGCTCCGTGACGAGGTAGCACTTGCTGTCGTCTTCAATCACTTCGTGGAGACGCATGATGTTGTCGTGGCTGACGCGCGAGAGCACGTGCACTTCCTGGCTCAGCGCCGCGCGGTCCACTGCTGACAGCGCGGCTTTGTCGACAATCTTGCACGCGTAGAAGCCTCCTTTCTTGCGGTGCGTGACTTGCTTCACAGTCGAGTATGAGCCTTCGCCCAGGTGGCGCGTGATCGCGTAGTGCTGATGGAAGTCGAGGAAACTCTTCTCGCCCTTGCGGTAGATCACGTTTGGAGGAGGTGGATTCGCAAATTCATCCTCTTCTCGTTCGTTCGAATTCTCCTTCAAGTCCGAGTTTACAGTCGCTTCCCCTTCTTCTGAGGAGGCGTCATGTTCAGGGTTGCCATCACCTCTGCTGCTCGTGTTGTTGTTTTTCACCGCGCTTTTATCTTCATGTTTGTCACCATTGCTCACATTTCCACGGATTTCCTAGAATCAAGGGCAGCCACGGCAAGACTGAGTCGAAAAAGGGTTCCAAGTTATGCTGATCCTCAAAACGAGTGAGTGAGCCTTACCTTGGAATGCGCTGGTGAAAATGAAGCGCTGGCGTTTACAGCCTTGAGGTTCGGCGTCGCGGAGCTTTGCTGGCTCGGTCGATCCTGCTGCTGACGGTGCTGCTGTTGCTGTTCCTGCTGCGGAGATGCTGGCTCGCTCTTGTTGTTGCTGCCGCCGCGCGTCCACCCGAGAAACTGGCGCATTTTGAGTCTTCTTGGAGACATTTCACGCGCCGTGGGCGGCGCAAACACGCGATCAGGTTCTCCGCCAATGCACTTGGCGAATGTCATGCTTGCGCGCTCTGTCTTGCTCTGCTGATCTCCGTTATGAGTTTCTTCTCCCTGTTTTAGTGCGAGAGCAGGAAAGGAGAAACCCCCGAGCACAACAGCAAGAGACAGCAAGAGACAGCAAGAGACTCGGTTTATTGGAAGTCCAATCCTGTCTCAACCGAAGCCAGACGCAGACCCGAGTGTGCGGACGCGTGATGATCCGAGAGTGATGGAAAGGGATCAGTGGACAAGCCCAGCCTGCTCGCTCTCTAAAGTGGGATCGTGCACCTCACGCTTTTACTGAAGCAAAAGCGGTCTATTTAAAATGCAGGCAGGCTCTATAAAATGTGTTGGCAACGCAATCGAAAATGGACTTCGCCGTTTCGCACGCCATTCACCGCCTCGAAATGGCTAAATGCGCGTGGGCATTTGTAATCTCAGTCTCTGTTATCATCAACCAGCACATTTCCGAAGCTGGAGATTCACGCGATGCTGCTTGATGCTTTCGCTGAGATTCCAAAGCTGGAGACTCTGGGATCACAAGAGTGCGATGCTGCTTGATTTCGCTTTTCTTTCTCCTGGTAATGTGACTGTGCAGTGTGCGCTATTCATCTGCTCCATATTGAGGTGCGCTCACCTGGGCTTATTCGAAGTTGAACACCTCGGGCCTTGCATTTTGCACGAACGTCTTTTTTGCATTTGCGATTGACAGATTGTATGGAAAGATTTTCCATGGAAACTCCCTGACAGACGTGACGCAGTCGTGTGGCAAACATGGCAGTGTGTGTGTATTGCACGTAAGGTGATGCGATTTTTTCTATGAACACAACGCCATAACACAACAGCAATGCAATGGCAGCAATGACAGCAACGACAGCGCTTCTCGTGCATGCGCTCTCAATACATTCTCGCGGCATTCTCAGCACCGCGTTGGAGCGTTCGTCAAACGATGAGCTCTTCGTCCTGTCCGCCCGCTGCTGCCTGGTCTGCGTCCGCGATCTCAGCCATTTGTAGCGTCAGCACAGCGTTCAGCAGCGCTTCCTGCGCTCGAACGGCAGGGAACACGTGGATACTACACACCAAAACCCGGGAGAAGGATGGACAGGCCACAGGTTCAAGAGTTCAGCACACCACACCATAGCGAAAGAGATGGTGATAACCCACTCACCTGAGGTCGTTGAAGGCCGCTTCGTAGAGCGCAAACTCGTCGTGGGCCTTGGACAGCCCGGTCTTCAGCGGGGTCTCCGAGAGGTACGGGAACACGCCCACGAGCACGGACGCCCTGCGCGCCGCCGCGTTGATGAGGCGGTCGCTGTACGCTTCAAAGCTACAGCAGACACAGTACGTCGTCACAGCATGAGACGGATGCATTGGGTGAGTCAGATGATGCACTTGGTAGGGGGAGGGCGAAATGACGAACTGAGCGTACCTGTTGCCGATGATGATGACGTCAGTGAGCTGCTGCGCGGTCTTCCCCCAATTGCTCGCGAGCACGTTCTGGTAGAGCATTTTGCCGCAGTGCGGCATGAAGAACACGGTGTTTGAAGACGCGGCGCGCTTGCCGCACTCGTTCTGCTGAATCGTCGAGAAGCCAAAGCACTCGGCGATCGCTATGTCGCTCTGAATAGGTAGGTACATACAGCAGTTGACTATGAGAATGGAGCTCTAGCGAGACAGCAGCAGCACAGAAGCACAGCACAAGGTTGGCGCTGAATCGAGTTGACAAGTACCTTGTTCATGACGGGGTCAAAGATCTCGGCGACGCTGTTCTTTGCATCGATGCTCCGCTCTCGGAGCGCATCGAGCAGCGCTTTCGCGTACGCAAGCTGGTAGACGGCGTTCGTGGACGAACAGAAGCTACCGAGTCCGTAGCTCACGAGGTGCACCACCGGAGCCTCTGTTGGCAAGGTTGCTGTGAGTGCGCTGTCGTCCTGCTGTGTGTCTGCTGCTTGCAACTGGAAGTGCGCGTCGATCACACGCACGGCGTCGACGATGAGCTTGCTCTCGCGCAATGCGAGTGCGATCTGCGCCACGCGCCGCTCGATCGCGTTCTGCTTGGCGCTCGAGACCCTCCCGTCGCTCGCATCAATCGAACCGTGACGATGGTGATCGCGACTACGAAACCATAGGTGCACATCCAAATGCAAATACATCCACGTAGAGATAGTGAGAACTTGGCAGCCTAATCCGCACAGACGCGTATCGATAGTGATGGAAGGACGCCACTCACTTGTGCGCTTTGTACTTGTAACCAGACGAGGTGGTGGATGAAGAGCTCTTCGCCGCGATGACGTCTACGAGCACATGATGCGACGGCGCAGCGCTGTGTCTACTGCCGCTGCGCTGCTGCTGCGTCTTCTTCTTCTTCTTGGATGCGCCGCGCGACACGAGCTGCCACTCGTCTGCTGTTGCGGCTGCCGTGTCGGTCGTCGCCGGAGCGCTGACATCACCAGCCACCAGCATGTTCGCTCGATTTTTGGCTGTGATCACCCGATTTCGATTGAAAAAATCATCCGATTTATCAGGTTTGAATGGACATCCATCTTGCATCCCATTCTCAGATCTGACCATTCTCAAATATATGGATCAGATCTGACTCCGTCTACCAGATTTAGTTAGCACACTACTTTTAGCTACTGTGTATTTTATGTTAGAATACGTAAGTTCGCAGGCTGAACGAAAGTAGAGAACCGATTCTTATATGTTAACAGCCACCAATGTAGCCATATGAATAAATGAACCCCTTTTGATATGGAGCTCTTTCCTGGTCAATGGTAACCTACCGCAGCATTTCCTCGGGCACGACGGCCGCGAGACTGTCCCTGTGGCTGGCGGACATGTCCTGGATCAGTGTGATGGGTGTGGCATTAGCAGACGTCTCGTTGCTGTTCCCAAAGACGCGGCCGACCCGCAAGCACCCAAAGCAGTCGCAGGAGCCCCCGAAGCCGCCGGCCCCATCTCCTCGGACAAGAAGAGCAGTGTGAGCGCGCGAAAAACGATGGTGATGACGATCACCGCCAGCAGATCCGTGTAGAAGAAAATCACACCGCTCATGTATTCGTCCGGGGACATGATGCTGTACATCGTCGACGCGTCGTGCGAGTACCAAAGGACGAGCGCGAACTCGAGCAGCAGCGAGCCCGAACGCCGACCCAGACGAGACGAACTTTTGCTCAAAGACGGCAAAGAGCACGACCGAGCAAATCGTGACGATCCCGAACGCGATGAGCCCGCTCGTGTCGTCGACATGAGTGCACGCTCGCTTCTATCTCCTCCTCCTCCTTCGCTCGGAGTGCTGCTGCGTCGCTCGAGTCCCGACAAGGGGATCATGATTGAGACGGCAGAAAACGTGAAGCCGCAGCAGAACAAGCCTGCGTTTGTGTTGAGGTACACCTGAACGCTTGAGAGGAAGACGCTGAGTGCGACGCTGAAGAGCAGCAGGGTCATCCAGTTGAGCGGGAACACGGCGTGTTCCAGGTAGAGCAGCACGAGGAAGAGCACCATCACGGCCAGAGTCGCAAAGAGGCACCACCCTTATGTATTAAACGCGCTCTGCACGAGGCTACTTAGCACGTTCTCGTACGTGAGCAGCACCATGAGCGGCGAGATGAAAAGCAGCTGCAGCGCGAACACGGAGAACATCTTGCGGCGGAACCCGACCTGGATAATCAGCGGCAGCGACGCGATGCAACCGTCCTGGAAGATGATCGAGGGGCGGGGTGCGCACTCTTGCTGGAGCGTGTTCAGGTTTGAGGCGTTGCTGCCACTCGCGGTGTTGCTGTCGCTGCTGTTCACCATGGCGTCCGCCTTGTTGTTCTGGCCGAACTGCTCCATGCGTCGTCGCCAGTAGGATTTCCGTCCGGTCCTCGACCTGCTTCACCACCGGCTGACTTCGAGCGGCGTCAGCGCGACCCCGTGGCTCGCATTTGACGATGCTATCAAATCAAGGTGTGTTGACACCAGCGACAACGACGTACCGCCCATATCGCCCACATCAGACGGCGCGAAGCAGGGCTGGCAGCTAGTGCTCATGTGCTGGTTGTTGCTGTTCACATCGGTCGAGACGTCTGTGTCCCCGGAGCCCGAGGCGACGCGGATGATCGGGATCGCGCGGCGGTCGCGCGTCTCCGGCGACGGCGGGTCGAGCGATTTCTTCTTCTTCTTGCCCATGGCGCCCACGTTGCTCTTTCTCTCGAACGACGCCAGAGAGAAGGGATCAAGCCAGAGAGAGCAAGCGAGAGAGTGGCGAGGACCTGTCCACAATCGCATCGCATCCAGCAGGACCAAAAATAGAGACTTCGGCGCAGCTTTGATGCAGTTTAGCTCAGCTCAGCTCACCTTTCAGATCAAATCAAGATGCGTTCTGGCCTCCACAGCAACAGCGAGCGAGGCATCATAAGATTCACATACCTACCTACGAGGGAGGGTTAAGATTAGATTCGATGAGACGGGTGGGATGCATCGCCATCGCCCCACAAAGACGCAGGTGTCTCGGTGTACGAAGCAGGACTATACCTTCATGTTGTCGATTGACAGGCGCCGTGTTGTTCTACCTGGAGCTTCTGGGTCTGGAACGGAGAAGCTCTTGGGATCGCATTGGGACAGCTCTTTTAGATCTAGGAGTTGATCGTGTCGCCCGCTTTCTCGCCGTCTCCGTTATCCCGTCACGCACTTTGTTTATTTGGGGTTTGCCGAAGGCGCAAGCGGTCTGTGTTTCGCCGCTCGGCAGCATGCCATTCTCCGGATCGGTGCGTCGTCGTCTTTCCGTACGAGAACCTCGACGCCCGGACAAAAATGCGTGGTCGATGAGTGAACGACTCTTTTGACCAACCACCTTGCAGGAGACATCCAAAACAACTGACTGGCGACTGCCTGGCAGAATAACAAACAAAAAAGATGGCGGTACGTGAAAAGACGCGCCTCTACGCCACCTTGGGGCTTGTTTCATCCATCGCCAAGCCATCATCAACTCAGAGACAGAGTGAGGCTTGTCCAAAATCACTCCAGCGAGGGGAGAGCACTTCTTCAGCACGTCAGCCCATGCGCTCCTGCACGCACACTGCGAGACAACTTGCAGCGCCTTTGAGCAGGTAACACAGTAGTCTCTCCTAGCCACGTCTCAAGCTGTCTCTTGGCTCCTGCCCAGCTGCTGCCACGAGATAGTGTGGGACTCTCGCAGCCGCGCGCCGACTTCTTTCACGACGCGAACCAGGTCGATGGCGACCGGATCGAGATCTTCGCGTACCTGCGGCGCGTCGAGCAAACGCTCTGGAGGCACGAGCCCTGGTGGGAATGTCAGCAGCGTCAATGTCAGCAGCAGCAGGATGGCGGTACTATCAGTGGATACCTTGATGGAGTGCAGGAGCCAGCACAAGACTCGTCGGCAGCACTTGTGCGCTCGGATCCTGCAAAGCCGGTGGTAAGTGGTGCGTGTCCACGTAGCTAGCACCCACCTAGGTGGACTGTTGATTCACCTTGTTGCTTGGTTGGGTATCCGACAGACACTCAAAGAAGCGCTGAGCGCCGTGCCAAAGATGATGCACGATGGCTTGACCGCGCTGCTAGTGGCACTCATTGAAAGTGCCGACGCTGTCGTGCAGAGCGTCGGGCTCGCGCTGCTCTCCAAGATCATCAAAACAGGTACGAGCGTTCATTTGCTAGTGAAAGAGTACCACCGCACTCACTTGATGTCGAGCTCTGTGCTGTGCTGCGCTGTGTAAACCTCTGCGTATGAGCAGAATCAACCGAGTCGATCTTCATCACAGTCGGTGGCATGGACAAACTAGTCGAGCTGCTCTACTCGGAGCTGACGAACGTCTAGTACCCCGCGGTCGAAGTCATCTTCGCACTCTGTGCTCGCAACGGTACGCTTTGCGATCTTGGCTGCGGCGCGAAACCCACTCTTCCTCTCTCCCTCGTAGACCAGCCAACTGACTGATAAAGCCTCTTCCCCGCTCGTCTTTTTCTTCCTTCAAAGCAAAGATCGTGCCAAAGTTCTGCAAACTCGGGCTCGTGCGCCATCTGATGCCGCTCACGAAGAGCGACATCCCGGAGCTCGTGCTCGCGTCGCTCAAGATCCTGCGACTCACGCTCCATCAACGTCAGTACACACGCTAGCAAAGTAAGTCATCGAGCCAAAGCCGCATCATCAGTGAGATGGCTGGCCAGTCCTCACGTTTCTGGCTGGATTCTGCTGCTTTATCCCTTTGGCAGACGCCGTCAAGGCTGAGATGACACCCTGCACGATGCTCTCGGCGCTCATGGGGCTCATCGACTCCCCGAACAAGACGATCGCCAAGGCCTCCGTCATTTGCATCGGGCTCTCACCGCCAAACGGTACGTGCCTGTAGGTAGCCCTGTGCTTTACTGTGAGATTCTCTTACAGCCAAGCTGACCATTCACCGACGATGCTGTATGGCTTATGTAGCGGAGAACCTCGCGGAGATTATTCGGCTCGAGTGCGTCGACGCGATTCTCAAGCTCATGGCACCCTCAAACACCAACGCAGACGCCGTCATGTACACGTTGCTACTCATCGCCGACGAGACCGACGCGATCTTCCCCAAGGAGATCACGCTCTCCACGTGCCTCAAGATGCTCGAAACCCTGCGCGGCGCGGCGAAACGGTCCAAGAACGCGAGCGCCATGGGCTTCCTCTTCGCTGCGCTTGCAAAATCCGAGATCTTCCACAGCGCACTGTGCACGGAGCGCAACCTGTTGATTCTCTCTAAGCTCCTGGTCGGCGGCAGCGCCGAAGTGCTCTGCTCCTCGTCGTACGTGCTGGGCGTTGTGGGCATGTACGCGGCCCAGGACAGCGTCAAGGAGCTGTTATTCAAGGTCGAAGCCCCGCAGAATCTGCTCAAGCTGCTCTTTGCTCCTGGCTCTGGGAACCAGCCATCCGGTGAGAAAGTGGTTCGTCTGGCGACCTTCGCACTCACGTGTACGTTCCACGAGGGCGTTGTCCTCGCTACGACGAGCGGGAAAGCTGTGTGCCCAGAGACCGCTGTCTCTGGCTCGCTTCGCAACCAAATGTTGACGCTCTGCCATTCGCTCCTGCCGTCACCGCAACTGGTCGACCAGATCTACAATCGCGCCGTGCTCCACCATTTCACAGGCTCGTCGTACGCGGCCAAGATCCTCGCGTGTCTGAGCTTCGGTGCGGACATCCAGCTCAGGTGTTGCAACGCCATGTGCATCCAGCGCATACTCTGGTACACGAAATCCGCGAGCTCGCCCTTCTTGGCCACGTGCCTCGCATTCTTCATCGAGTGCACCAATGTCAATAGCGGAGCACCCACACAACAGCAGCTCCAAGGAGAGTCAAGCAGCCCTGGAGCTACAGCAGCAGCTACCGTATCGCAAAGCGAGGCGTTCTGCGTGTGCATCGAGCAGCTGCAACAGCAGAGCGATGACCTTGACTCGTCGTTCTTGCCAGTCTTCGTGTCGCTCTTCCAGGACCACGCTCCGGACCAATTGTTCGGCCTTGGGGTGCTTTTCAGCAACTTTGTTCGGAGTTCATGTTCGATGAAAGCGGCGCTGAGCGTGAAAAGCGCGATCGACAGTATCGTGGTCACCACCACGTGGCTGGACTACGTGGTGCTTCACGATCAGGTGCTGCGCTTCCTAGACGACTTCACGGCCCAGAAGAATGGCGCAGCGCTCCTGGTCCTATTCGAAAACGACCCCGACCGCATCGCCAATCTGCTGCACTCGATACAGCGCCCACACACCCAACTGCGAGCCACGATGCTCTTGAGACGCATGTTCAAGCGCCTGAACGCCCTAGAGATCCCGTCAGTCGCGGCGAAGCGCCGTTTAGTGAAACTGGTGAGCTCTGGAGCTTCTTTTGGGGTTTCTCCTTCTAGAGCTGCTCGCGATGTCGCGATCTCCGCGTGTCGTGTGTGGGGAACCTGCTTCTCTACGAAGGCAAGCGCGCGGGCTTTGCGAAGATCACGAACGCCGTCGAAGTGCTGCTCATCCCGCTCAGCAGATACACAGCCGACTGTGACCCAGGCACAACACCCGCGATAGTAACAGCCAGCGATGGTACCTCAATGACCCAGACCTCGCTCAAACCTGCACGTGACGATGCGCAGCATCCACCGAGCGGCTCTGAGCAGTGAGGTCAAGAAAGTGGTGGTCGCCGCGCCGCATTTCCTCTGCATCGTCGACCTGTTCACGCACTTCGACGAGCGCATCGTACACCTGGCGGTCACGACCATGACGCAGACCGCTTCAGCCTCGACAGGTGCATTGAGGAAACACATCGCGGCCGCCCCCCGTGCCCATGGTCATCAACTCGATCCTGTGAGACCGCGACTCGAGCGTGCAGAACAACCGGATGGTCGCCAAGCTCGACTGCCTGGAGTTGCTCAGCGTGCTTGGCAAGAAAGAGCCGTGGGTCCAGGACCCGCTGGTCGAATACAAGATCTTGGACGTGGTGGTTTTGCTCCTACACTCACCACTCACTGCTCTGAACTGGCAGCTACTGCGCAAGTGTCTCGAGACGCTCGCATGGATCGCCAGTGGGAGCGAATCCCCGATCCGCAAAGTGCTCTCAACCTCGAAAATGATCGACTTTGCACTGCGCCATGTAGATTCCTCTCGCGAACAGGTCACGAGCGTCAGTCTCCACCTGCTGCAGCGGCTCTCGTTCGAGGAAGAGGCCAAGGACTTTGTAAAAGCCGCAAACGGACCGTCGATGATCATGCGCGCGCTCAGCAACCGCAACGGCAGTGAGATGAAGACCTGCGCGTGCTCACTCATTCGCAATCTCGCGACGCGCCGCGACACGAATCGGGAACAGTTCCAGAGCCTTGGCGCCAACAGCTACTTAGTGGCGCTCGTTACCTCGTCCTCACCTAGTAAGGCACCTGAGACGAAGAGCTCCTTAAAACTCAAGATCAAGGGGCTCTACGCGGTCGCCGCGATGTCCGAAGGCACCAGCGCGATTGCAAAGGCGAGCAAACAGGAGGTCGTCGAGTGCGAAGACTCGCTCAAGCTTGTGCGTCTTGTGAGCTATGGCGACGACAAGAACCTCTGCGCTGCGTGGTGCTTCACGCTCGCGATGCTGGCCCAGGGCTCCTCCTTGAACCAGAAGAAACTGGTCGACGCTGGCGGGGTTGTCGAGCTGCTCGTCAAGTCCCTTGTCTGCAAAGAGCATTCTCTATTGCGCGTGTTTGCCGCGCAGCTGCTCGCGCTCGTGCACCACGACGAGCTCGCGGTCCGGAAGAGCGCGATGAGCACGATCGCCGTGCTCACCGAAGGCAACGACGTGAACAAGACGTTTCTGTTGCAGTGCGAAGCCTCCGCGGTGGCCGAGCTCTGAGCGCTCATGGAGTCCGCGAACAGCAAGGTGATCAAGAGCGCGATGCTCATTCTGGGCGAGCTGTCGCTGCTGCTGGACCAGACGCTCGAGATCTCCAAGTATATCGACATCTTGGTGATCATGCGCATGATGGAGCACGTCAACTTCAAGGTCGAGCGCGCGGCGCTGACGACTGTAATGAACCTGACCAAGGAGTCGTTCAACAAGCTCCGCTTCGGCATCAAGGAGTGCATCGACGCGCTGCTGCTGTGTCTCAAGTTGGACGACCTGATCGTCGTCGAGCTCGCGATCTCGTGTTTCGCGAACCTGTCGTTCACAGCTGCGAACGTGAGCCAGATCGTGCAGCCCGTCAGCTCGTTCACCGTGCTGCTCAAGCTCGCGGCGGCGTCAGCGACCTCCAAGGACTACCTGACGCGGAAAGAAGTGCGCTTCTTGAAGCTCGACAAGCTCAAGAATGTCGCGAAACGCTCGCCTCAGAGAGAGAGCGTTAGCTCTCAGGGCTTGCCTACGACCCAAAAAATGGACGAGAAGCGCGATGGCGACAATGTTGAGAATGACGAAGACCAGGGTGACTGGAGCAACAGCAACGAGCTCTTGGTGTACTCACACTGCGGCTTTGAAGGCCAGAGCGAGGAAGCGCTGGACTTCGTTCCCGAGCCGCCAGACCTCGGTGCTGGAGCAGACGTTGCTGATCCTGATCAACTGCGCGGAAGAGTTCCACGAGCGCAAGCTAGCCGAGAAAGTGGCGATCAAGGTGATCTGCCAGGCGCTGCACCACCCGAGCGAGCTCGTCAGGCGCCGCGCGTGCTTCATTCTCGGCTTCTGGCGCAAGAAGGACCCGCAGAACCAGGTGATCGCAACACTTGCCGGCATTCTTCCGACCTTGATCCAGCTGCTCAACTCGCCCAACCTCAACATTGTCGAGGCCGCGATGTACGCGCTCTGCAAGCTCAGCTACTTTGGCGCCAACCACGTCAAGATACTCAACTTGGACTTGCTCATCCGCTCGTACAGGGCATTCTGCGTCGTCCGGGCAATCTTACACACGGCGGTCTGCTAGATCGGTCGTTCAGGCTGCTGGGCACGTTCGTGACGTTTGCCAAAGTGCGGCAGATTATCAAGTCCGAAGAGATCATCTCGGACATCCTCACGAACCTGCTGCAGATCCCCAAAGGCGCGCTCGCGAAGAACATCAGTCGGCCGATCCTCGCGATGCTCGAAGAGGAATCGCTAAAGTTCTTCCTGCCGAAGAAGACCGTCATGGTGCTGCGCGCGATCTTCACGGACGCGAACACGAGCCCCAAGACGGTGCGGAACATCCTACGGATCTTCAAGGTCATCGTGCTCGTCGAGGAGCACAAGGCCACGATCGCGCTTGAAGACAGCGGCGAAGCGCTCGGGAAAATAGCGCAGGAGCTCCACGTGGTGGCCGGGATGGGTGGCGAACCTCATGGCCATCCCCGCGAGCGCGCCGAACGTCGACACAATCCTGCATCTTCTGGCAGGCGTCGGTTCCATGAAGCGCATTGCGGCGGTCTTGTTTGAGAAGAAGATTTATGCAGTGCTGCCGCAGTACCTGGTGCCATTCGAGCCCCCGCAGATCGATGAGAATGTTGCTGGCGCCAGTGGTGCTAATAAACCAATTTCATCACAAGGAACAGAGCCAGGACATCGTGCCAATTTCTGGTCAATGGTTTTGCATGTCGAGTGGTCGGCATCACAACTGGCATCAGGCAGGGCTGCCCACTGGCACCTTTGCTGTTCATCCTTGCGCTGGACCCACTCTATCGTAGTATTGAAAACTCTCCGCGACTTGTGGGACTGCAAATAGGAGAAGGAACACGGAAGTTGAAGGTTGCAGGGTACACTGACGACACGGCACTGTATCTCAGCTTGGTAGCTGAAATTCCTGCCGCGCTCGACATCCTGGCAGAATTTGGCGCGGTTTCGGGGCTGAGAGTCAACGTGGCAAAGTCAACCGGAGTGCACTTGACTTTCCAGGAGAGGGTAGAGGTTGCATCTCAACACGGAATCCCCAT
>JAADVN010000303.1:0-22390 GCA_023335535.1 Globisporangium spinosum | reverse complement strand
TGGCGACCTGGTATCACCCCCCATTGCCGCAAGAGGAACGCCAGTCGTCGAGTTTTAAGTTGCAGGCGCGCAGGAGGTCGAAGACGATGCTGACGGACCAGCTCTGGCGCAAGAACAGTTTCCCCAGTCAGTGACCATTAGACCCAAGGCTAGTACAGCAATATGTTGCTAAAATGACTCATCAATGTCTTCCGCTCGCCCATTGGCTGCAAATTGTTCCTTCTGATGTATTAAATTGGCTGAAATAGCATAATATTTATTTTAACCAATCAAATCGAAATGTAACCGCTCATCTGCGCTCGCCAACCAAAAACGTTTGCCACAATTTCGCTGTAGCGCCTCATTAGAGCAATTGACAGACCTGAACGACAGAGATGCCCGAGTTCCTCGTCTTCTTCGTGCACCGCCACTTCGACTTCCGGTACCCGGAGCTGGAAGCCGTGCTGGCGCTGCAGAAGCTGCAGTTCAAGGACGTCGTGGGTGACGCGGTGCAGCTGCCTGACCCCGAGAGCTCGCCGCTGCTGCGCATCAACCTGCCGTCCGTGCAGCACGCCAAGTTCCTGTCGGAGCGCGGCATCCTCGTCAAGGGCGTGTACGAAGTGTGGGGCCATGCCACCGACGGCGACTACGCGGCGCTGGTGCAGTCAGTCGCGTCATTCTCAAACCCGATCAAGCAGCAGATCGTGGACGATGCCAACTGCTCGTGGCGCATCAACGTGGACGCGTTCGGCAAGAAGCTGTCGATGATTGAGCAGCGCGAGCGCCGAGAGCATTTTCGGGATGTGGTACCATTCGCCGGTCCCGTGGTCATGAAGGATTCTAACGAGACGTTTCTGATCCTGGAGGAAATCGGCGTGGACGTGGAGCTGCACGCAGGCATCAAGGCGAAGCGCATCTTCTTCTTGCGAGAGATTGCCGGCAGCGACAAAAATCGCGGACGAGGTGGTGCCCGCGACCTGGTGGACCAGCAGACGCTCAAGAGACGCGCGTACATTGGTCCAACGTCGATGGAGAGCGAGATGGCGCTGCTCATGAGCAACATGGCGCTCGTCCAGGCGGGCGACCTTGTGATCGACCCATTTGTTGGCACTGGCAGCGTGCTCATCCCCTGTGGCACCCACGGCGCCGTGTGCTTTGGTACGGACATCGACATTCGCGTGCTGCTGGGTATCGGCGTCGGAGTCTCCGGTGGTGGAGCGACGGAGGAGCTGATTGAGGAGAAAGACGGTCAGCCGCGCGTGAACGTGACGACGAACTTCAAGCAGTACGGACTCCCGCTCCCCGAGCTCATTCGTGCCGATAACTCGCTGTCGCCGATCATGAAGCGATGCCGAGGCTACTTTGATGCGGTCGTCTGCGATCCACCATACGGAATCCGCGCTGGTGCTCGTAAGAGCGGACGGAGACCGAACACTAAAGCCCAGCAATCGGGTGCCCAGAGTGGTGGGGACGCGCAGCAGCAGCCGTTAGCGAAACTGAGCGAGGAGCGGAAACAGAACTACATCGCGCCGACGCAGCCGTACGCGGCGGAGGACGTGATGAGCGACTTGCTTGAGTTTGCCGCCGAGACGCTGCGTGAGGGCGGCCGCCTGGTGTACCTGCTGCCGACCACCTACGAATACACAGACGCCGACCTGCCGCGCCACCCGAAGCTGCACGTGATCGCCAACTCGGAGCAGAAGCTCACGACCAAGTACGCGCGCCGCCTGATCACGATGATCAAGCGCACGGAGAGGGTCAGCGGTGGAGATAGTGATGCGAGTGCTACTACCAGCGTTAGCGGTGGCGGAAGCGCGAGCTACGCGAACCTGCGAGAGAAGATCAGTCATAACTACGCCAGCACCACCAGCGCCACTAACAGTGCACCTCAGCCGGGCGACGCGAGCTTCGCCAACCTGCGCGAGAAGATTTTAGAGCAGAACCGCAAGCGCAAGTCGGAAGAGTTGCTGGCGCAGAGCGGCGGTGCCGCCGAGTCCACGGACACGGCTACAAAGTAGAGCGATTGAACGGCACGGCCAGCCAGTGTGTTGCCATGAATGCGGACACACAACACAGAATGCGCACGAGTAGTTATTTTAAATAGAGAATGCACCACGAAAATGAGCTTTTCAGTTTTCACACATGGGCTAAGTGGCTGCATTTTCTCAAAAGTATTTTTCTCTCACACGCCATTCACTCGCGAGAAAAGCCGCCTGCTTTCCATTGGCAAAGGTGAAAAGGGACTGGAATGCAGTGCCAAGTTGGTCCCATTCTCCATCAAGATCGAAGACCGACGAGACACGAGAGCCACTGATCGCCATGGAGTTTGCAGTTGCGCTGACGGAGCTATCGAATGCACACAACGTTGCAGGAATGACTTCATCTCATGTAGTCCCTGAAGAGCTCTTTGTTACGAAGCCAGGCGTTCGATCGACAGCAGGACGCACGAAGAGCTCTCTTCACGGAGACGGCTTCAAAGCAGGTGACACTGCTGGCATGAACGATAGCAACGACGGTGACGATGACAATGGCAATGACGATGAGAGCGAATGTGCATCCAGCGTCATGACAAAGCGCCAGCGCGGTCGCAAGCAGCAGCTTAGCAGCAACAGCCAAACAGGCAGCGCATCCACACGCACTGATGCAAAGTAAGTCTGTTTGTGAATACGATTGCCACACAGCGCATGCTGCAATTGCATGTTTCCCCCACACTAACGCAACGCTGTCGATCTACTATGTATCTTCTTTCGCGTGAGCACACAACAGGCTCGAGCGCACGCGGCAGCTGCAGAACCTGCGCCAGCGCCGCTACCGCGCGCGCAAAAAATGCTCGCTCTCGGAGCTGCAGCAGCGCTCGCAGCAGCTCGCGGGAGACAACGTGCGGCTGGAGCGCGCCATCCGCGCGATGCTGCTGCTGCAGTGAAGATCCCGCGATTATAATAACGTTGATGCTCATGTAGCCATGTTGTTGTTGCTTTTGTGGTGGTGGTGTTGTCGTTGTTGCGCGCATTTTGACGCGGCGAAAACTTGTGCGTGAAGATCGAGCAGGTGATAAGGGTTCATTCCGATGGAAAAATAAGATCGTTCTTTGAACGGTCGCAAAGGTACCGTGGGCTCCTGTTCAAGTGACGCAATTCCACAATCCAACGACAGCAACACGGGCGAAACTGAACCGCAGCTGCTGTGGTGAGCCACTCACTCGCTCTCAACTGCTGCTGTGCGAGCTGCGAAATGGCACCGGGACACGAATGCGCGGCGTTTTGGATTCAAGAAATGTGCCCAGCGAAAATGATCGCAACTTGAGCGAGACAGCAAGGTGGGCTGAGCGCACCCATCCAGCGCCACGTCTCTACGCTGTCGCAGCTTCCCTCTCTCTCTCTGAACCCCTTTTCCGCCAACGTGGTCTGTGCGGTATACAAACCTCAAGTGCAGGTGGTTGTATAAAACCTGTCCGTTGCAAGTTGACTGATTGTCGACAGAAGAGTGGGACAGCCGTCTCGCTCTGGATCGTTGTTGTATTGCTGTTGTTGATGAGCCACGTGTCTGAAGTCGCTCAGACTTTATCTTTTGCCTCTACCAATTGATATTTTCCTTCACACTCACACTCTGCGCCTGAAGAGAGACAAACAACAGCAAGCGAGACACTCAAATGTCATCGTGCTCGTGAAAAACCTCAACATGCTGGTCTCTCCCCTACCCCCACTGATTTGTTTTACAAAAAGTGCGTGCGCTGGACTGCTTTGATTTGCTCAAAGATACAGCCCTATCCCTGACCAACTGAGGTTTTTCGACTTGCTTTGTTTTTTGCTTTTTGGTACTGGCTGTTTTCTGTCGACTTCGTGCTTTTTTATTGCTGATGCTGGCCAGCAAGCACTCAAAATGTACCTGCCAAGGTCGATTTACCCGTCTTTACATATACTAGATGTTTGCAGTGCGCATATAATGCTCACAAGAATAATACCTTTATTACTTGATATCCTGCGTGAAACTATACTCTGGCAGAGGGCTTTGGGTACTTTTTTCGAAGCAGCTCGCGATCGGTTTGTGGAGGGGTTTTGCGTTTGGAGCAAGTGGGTAGAGACTTGGCTGAGCGTTGGCGGTGGCCCGCAGGAAACCAAAGCCAAAGCTCAAACGAGCGAGCGTGCGATCAAAAGATTAGCGAAGCTACCGCAGACACAACAGACAACAACAACAAAGCAAGCCACCGCTGCACAACCAACGCGACAAACTACAACACGCGCCTCAAGATGACGACGACGCCCGCGCACCCGAGCGCGACGCCGGCGGCAACGCCCACACAGCTGCACGCGCGCGAACGAGACGCGGCGATCGCACCGCTCCCGGTCGAGATCCGCCTCGACGTGGCCGAGATCGACGCGGTCAAAGAAGCCATTGAAATCCACAATGACGACAACGAGGATGAGGTGGATGACGACACGGATGCCATGCTGGACATCCTGGATATGGATCTGGACATGAGCATCCCGGAAGTTGCCGGCAGCATCGGCCACGCCATGGACGACCACGACCACACGCAAACCACAGACGCGCTGGCGGCGCACTTGGATGATGTAAATCCGATTACGTCTACTACTAATTCTATGAACAACACTAGCACCAGCAGCAATGTGAACAGCAACGCGTCGACGTCGGCGATGAAGAGCCAGACGTGCGTGACGTTCCTGCACATTATGAAGGAGTTCTCCGAGTCGTCGTGCAACGCCAAGGAGATGGTGCAGCGCGTCGACTCGCTCGTGCACCAGGACGAGCAGCTGCTCAAGCTGCTGCCGCTCACAAAAGAAGACGCGCAGGCAGACCGAAGACTACAGGCCACGGCAAGCAACAAGGCGCAGCAGCAAGAGCAAGCCATGCGAACAAGCGCCGCGCACCTCCTAATGCAGGATGACAACGAGTGTATTAATAAGAACAAGAGCGGTGTCAAGAGCAACAGCAACAAGCAACAACTGCAGCAGCAATGCGAGGCCATGGATGTGGACGAAATCGTGTTTGCGGAAGACCCCGTGGACAGCAGAATATCGTCGCCGCGATCGGTGGACCTTCAGCGCACAGCAGGGTTACTGAGCAAAGTGGCTTCGTCGGAGCTCTTGGTGATGGGAAGCGACAACAAGAACCGCAATTCGCTGAAATCGCCACGCAGCGACGATGATGAAGGTGGTGACGACCAGCAAGCGCGCGCAGCGAAACGCCAGCGTGAGAACGACAAGGAGATGGGGGACGCCCACGACGAGTTACAGCGATGGATCGATCTGGACCTGGAGCTGGACCACCGCATGGACGTGTTTGACTTCACCAAGGACCAAGCGCACGGCCACCTCGGCGCGACACCACCAACGTCCACGACTACTGCGGCGTCAACTGCATCATCGTCGCTGCCAGTGCAATCTTCGGTGGCGTCGCCGTTTCTGCGACAAGCGAGCTCTTCGTACCTCAGCAGCTCGTACAACAACTCCAGCAACACGTCGAAGGCTGCGAGCCAAGCGTCGGGTTTTCTGCGCGGCAATGCGAGTGCCGTGTCGAGAGACATGGCGTCCAAGCGATCGTTCCTCGGAAGTCCGTGGCACAAGGTCACCGCAGCGCCGTTTGATAAGAAATCTGTCACAGCTGCGCTCTTTGGCGATGATGATGGCGATGACGACGATGATAGCAACCACTCAGTGATCGATACGATGGCTCGCGCAAAGCTGTTGGCGAACGCGAATAACGGCGCTGCTCGAGGAGCGGCTGCTGCCGCTGCCGCCGCCGCCGCCACCGTCGCTGCTTCGACATCGGAGCGCCAGCAAGAAGGAGAAACGAAGTGCGACGATGAGAACGTGTGGGGCATGGAAGATGACGAGTACCAGCAGGATTTGCTGTCGTCGATCGATCACTCGGTGCTCTGCGACCGCGAGAACCGTTTTCTGCAGTGGGATTTGGAGATGGAGGCTCAGCAACAGCAGCAGCAGCAGATGAACACGCCACCGTCTTCGTCTTCTTCGTCTTCGTTTGGATCTTTCCCACCAGCGGCAACCAGTTCACAGCAGAATGGCGACCGATCCAAGTACAAATGGCTGATGGCGTCGAGCCCGCGCGAGAAGATTGCGAGGAGTCCGTCGAACGTGGACATTGTCGAGGACTGGAACAGCCTCGATTTTGGTACGTTCCAGAACCGCACGGTGAGCCACATTCTCAGTTCATGCCTGAACAAGCGAAAGCTGCATCACCCGTACAAGAACCAAGTCAAGCTCGTGAACTTCAACGTTTCAGGCGATGCGGTCATTGAGCCGGTGGCGCCAACGCAGCATGCCTCACACGCGCTCGGTGGCTCGCTCGCTACGAGTCTTGCGTTCGGTGGTCAAGCGGAAGACGGAAGAGGAATGATGCTGACTGGCGAGATGATGGGCGTTGGCGTTGGCAGCAACAGTGGCGGCGGTCTTGGTGGCGTGTTTGGTGTGAAGGACGGTCTGAGCGCCGCCGACATGCTCGGCAAGTCGGGTTTGGTGAAGGGCGAGAAGAAATCGAAGAAGCGAGAGGAGCGCAAGCGCCTCATGAGTCTGAAAATGCAAGAGACGTTTGCGGATCTGGAAGGCACTTTTACGGAGCAGGACCTGGATTTCAAGAACGTGGCTGGCGCTGGCTCGCTCTCGAAGATGGCCCTCGCGAAGCTGGAGGCCATGCCGCTCCCGGACTTGTCGAACTTGCCGCAGGATCTGAAGGAGCTCAAGCGCAAGATCGAGGCGACCGAGCACAAAGTGGAGGGGACGAAGCATCGTCATCGCAAAGGTGGTCCGTGCCCACGTTGTCAAGTCCAGAACCAGCTGCGGGCTGCGAAGAGAGCGTACCACAAGCGCGCCGTTGCGCACAAGAAGCTGCCGCAGTCCGCTAGCTCGCTATCTCTGCTGGACTCGGAAGCGGCGGATTTGATGTTTAGCTCGCCGCCGCTGACGCCGAGCGCATCTCCGTCGAGCGTGTTTGACGGCGCGTCGCCATCGCTGTCGCCTGTGTCCACTGCGTCGTCAGCGTCTCCAGTGAGTGCTGCTGCTGCACCACGCACAGCCGGCGCGCCGTTCCTGCCGGTGGTGCTTCCTGCATCGGCGGTGTCGGCGGCGCCTACCAAATCTACGGTATCGACGTTTTCGACGAAGCCTACGTCGACGCCAAGTTTGATGGTCGCCGTAGGCTCTGCCACGCACGCATCGGTCAACAATGCGCTGTTGCAGCACCGCCAGCAAACCGCCGCTGCGCAGCTTGCGAAGAACCGCTCCCTCGCTGCTGCGGCGGCAGCTGCTGGCATTGGGCATAACAACAACAACAACTCGCTGCAACCAGCGAATGCTGCGCGCTCGACTGCTGCCTTCCAGGCTGCAGCTCAGCGACGACCATGCGGCAACACATTCGCGTCGTCGTCCTCCTCCGCGTCGTCGGCGTCGGCTTCGCCATCGTCGTCCGAGTCTGCTTCGCCACAGGTGCACCACGTGACCGTCACGTCGGCGTGAAACTGAGGATGGACAATCAGCGATGAGAAGGGAAGATTTGTCGTGGACAAGAAACAAAGAAGAAGGAAGGAAACCATGAATGGGTGTGTGCGTTTGTACGTATCGAGTCGAGTCAAGAACGGGCGTGTCTTCTTCAACCAGAGAGATCGACCAAACAACGTGTGAGTGATGCGTGAAGAAGAAAGAACGAGGAGAAGCAGGAGAAGAAGATATTTATTAGCGCAAGATGGTGCACCGCAGCGAACGCAGAGAGGGCATGCCGAGCGAATAGTCAAGTAGAAGAACAAGAAGCAGAAGCAGCGGAAGAAGACGACGCCACTGTCGATTGTGAAAATAGTAAAGAAGGAAGCGGATGCCGCGAGCCCTGCCGAATAGAGGAGGAGAGCCAAGCTTCCACTCGTCAGGCAGACAAGTCGTCCAAGCCGTCCGTCTCATGTAGAAAACGATGCACTCAATGCACCAACACACCCACACCAAAACCCTATAGAACTAAAACAATAGAAGAACAAACTCCACAAGTCCCATATCCAAAACGTTACTTTATCAAATTACTATAGCTGTGTCTATCGTCGCATTCGCCACTAGAGCGTGTGTGTTTAGCTGTCCTCGTTCTCGTCTTCGTCCTCTTCAGCGGCTGGCGCGGTTGCTCGGATGACCTTGGCGTCGAGAAGCGCCAGACGCGCGCAGCGACGCTTTAATTTACTCTCTGTCCACTGCATGTTGTTAACCTTGATGTCGCGCTCCATGGCCTTGTAGTCCTCACCGTGCTTGGTGATGAGTGGGCGCAGGTACTTGATCTCCTCCTCGGACATGTGGTTCTCCGGTCGGCGCGGGTTGCGCTCGCTCAGGAAGTCGCTGTCCGGCACGTGGAAGAGCTTGGGCTCGTCGTCCAGCGCATTCTCGGCGCCGACGATGCTCTGCTTGAGCTGTTGATACGAGTTCGGGTTCACCTCGAGCCCAATCTTCTCGTAGTTCTGGCGCGTCGTGAGCTTGTGGTCCCACTGCTTCTGGATGCGGATGTCGCCCACGAAGCGGTTCTTGAACTTGCGCTGCGGCTTGAGGTTGCGCTTCACCTTGACCTTGCCGCGCTGCTTGATCTTCGTTCCGTAGCGTGGCATGCTGGCTTGCTCGTCCTATTGACCTGCTTGCTCGTGCTGCGTCGTCTCTTTGGAGCTCTTCGCGTCTGAACAGCTCAATTGAGCTTGCATTCGTAACCCAGCCAACCAAATTGACTGGCGCGAGCTCTGGTTACACTGGAGTAAAAACCTCACGAGCGAGGTTCTAGAAATTCAGCGTACCCCCAGGGGTTACAGCAGATAAATCCCCTTTTGAGTGACATGACATTAGGTTGACTCAGCTCACCATCTGCGTCGTCTCAGATGACGCTACTGTAGTCCACAAAGTGTGCACACTCTGAATAATGTCCGTGACTGTACTCTACTGCAGCAGCGTGCTTCTAATAATAGCCCCGTTTTCACTTGTCAACCCGCCTTTTTGAGCCAACAGCACACACTCTTTCTTCCTTCAGGGTAGCCCATCTCTGTTTTTGTCGTGTTCCTAAGCACCTCACTATTGGCTTAAAACACTCCTTTAACTTCAATAATCGGTATTCATTGGCTAAAATGCCTACCAAACCGGCGGCTGGCTGGCCGCCAGTCCGTTGCGCAACACAACAGCAGCCCAAAAGACACCACCTGATAGCTGAAGCAAGGCAGCAGCAGTTCTGGACCTGCTGCCTGCGTGTGCCGCCGCCCGCCCACCCGTGCCAGTTCCGTTCTCCCCCTCTCCACACTCCGCCCCACACCCACCACACACAGCAGGCATGACGCAGCAAGTGCTCTTGCCGGCGGCCCCCGCTGTACTCGCGGTCCACGACGTCGACGCGCCAGCATCCGCCATCCATGGCGCCGGCGAGGTCCTGCGCAGCGAGAAGCCGCTCGCGGCGCCAGAGAAATCGCTCACGGAGCAGGTGCAGGACGCGATGACCAAGCTGCTGGCTGTGTCCTCGCAGTTCAAGGACCTCAACGGCCAGGACCGCCAGGTGTCCACGCGCGAAGAGACGATCGCCATGATGCAGTCGTACTTGAAGCGCCTCGAGCTCACGGACGCGGTCAACTCCAAGCTCTCGGTGATCCACATCGCCGGCACCAAGGGCAAGGGATCGACGTGCGCCATGGTGGAGCGCATCCTGCGGGAGGCCGGCTACAAGACCGGGCTCTTCACGTCGCCGCATCTGATCTCGCCCTGTGAGCGCTTTCGCATCAACGGCAAGCCGATCCCCGAGTCCTCGTTCCTGCGTCACTTCTACGCGATCTGGGACGGCCTCGAGCGCACGGCGGACCAGGCTGGCGAGTACCCGCCGATGGCGTGGTTCTTCCGCTTCTTCACGCTACTCGCGCTCCACTTGTTCGTCGACGAGCAATGCGACGTCGTGATCCTCGAAGTCGGTATCGGCGGTCGCCTCGACGCCACGAACGTGATCCCAAAGCCCGCCGCGTGCGGCATCACGACGCTCGACCTCGACCACACGCAGGTGCTCGGCAACACACTGGACCAAATCGCGTACGCGAAAGGTGGCATCATGAAGCGAGACGTGCCAGCGTTCACGTGCGCACAGGAGCCGCTTGCGATGGAGTCGTTGCTCAACTGCGCCACCGAGAGCCACACGCAGCTGCGCGTCGTGCCGAGCGTCGATGAGCTTGGTCCGAACGGCAAGAGCGCTGTGCTGGGCATGCGCGGAAGCTATCAGCGCGTGAACGCCGGTCTCGCGGTCGCGCTTGCATCCACGTGGCTCAAGCAGCGTCGTGGCCAGTCATTCGACGTTGATTTCAGCAAGTTGCTCGAGCCAGTGATCCGCGACGGGCTCAAGAACGCATTCTGGCCCGCGCGCTCGCACCTCATGGAGGACCTCGAGCACCACACGCGCTTCTACATCGACGGCGCGCACACGCTGCGCAGTCTTGAGGTGTGCGCCGAGTGGTACAGCGAGATGGTCGCTCCAAAGCAAACGTCGTCTGCGAACAAGCGCGTGCTGATCTTCACGATCCACCACGAGCGCAACGTCGCGAGCGTCATCGCGCCGCTGCTGCAGATCCCGTTCGACCGCGTCTACTTTGTAAAAACGAGCGCGTCGCGTCCGAGCCGCGCCAAGGTGCACACGTTCTCCGAGTCGCTGCAGTGCGCGGACCTGGACCACCTGCTGGCCAACTACACTGACGAAGAACTCGCATTCCTGGACAACGTCGAGGGCACGAAGATGCCGTGGCAGGTGACGCTCTCGCGTCTGTGGCGGGGGCTCAAGACCACCTTGGTGAAGGAGGACCAGAGCCACGCGGTCATCGAAGTGCGCGACTCGGTCGTCGACTGCATCAACGAGCTGCGCGCGATCACCGAGGAGAGCAAGCGCAACAACGCGTTCGACGCGGGCGAAGAGGAGCACTGGAGCATCCTGACCACAGGCTCGCTCTACCTGGCGGGCGAGACGCTTGACTTCCTGCAGTGGCGCGAGTAAGTCAAGCCCAGGGCCTGCCGAGCCTTTGAACCAAGTGTGCGTATGTGACTGTTGTTCTACTTTTTCGTTCCCACCCCAAGGAACGATTCGATCGATGCCTCGCTACTCTCGTCTTCCTCGGTTTCTTCACCAGCGCAATCCCATGCAATCGATGCCTCGCCATCCGATTCCGTGCAGTTGTGTTGCCAAAATCAAGGAGAGAGGGGGTAATGAACTCATCCCTATCGACTCAATATGAAATAAAGACATTTGTATCCGAGATAGACCCCTCCTGGCTTTCATTCATTAGTCATCAGCCTAAGAGTGCTTGAGGATGTGGTGGATGCGACCCGCGACGCGCTCGACGCCGCCGCTCCCCGCTGCCTGGTGCTCCACATTCGACTCGATGCTCACGGTCTCTTTCTCCAGCATGTCCGTTGTGCGCTTGAGAAACAGCCAGTTGGTGTGGTCTGTCACGATGCCAAACATCGTCTGAGCCAACCCTTGCTCTCTGCTGTTGTGGTGGTGTTTCTTGTTGTTGAGCGCCATTGCGACTTCCATAAGCACCAGACACTCCTCTCGGCCTTGCTCGAGCGAGTCCTACATATTTAACAGCAGGTCAAGACCAGCATTAGCCCCTATTCACCAGTCGCAGGCACAGTACTACAGTCCCAGCTCAAACGCGCATGCATGCACTTACAGCTAGACATACAACCACGAGCCGTCTCGCGCTTTTCCAGATGAGCAAATCTGCTTGGAAAGAGGTCGCCGTCTCTGGCTCCACCAGTGCGCCGCGAATGTCCACCGCAAGCGCTTTGCCTTCTCCACCTCCCTCATCGTCCTCATCTGACTCAACGAGCGCCATGACGTGCGAAATGATCGTCTCCACGTGCACGAACGCGCTGGTCTTGGAGAACAGAGTGTGCGTCCGCCCGATTGTCGTCGTCGTTCTCAGTGGCGAGCCGTACACCCTGGTCTTCACTTTCAATTGCGACAGGATCATCTTGATCGTACTCAGCGGCAGCGGCTCTGTGGCTTGCGTGTACCTCTTGGTGATCGGAATGTAAATGGACTCGATCGTCGCGCGGTCTCCGCGCAGCCGCTTCGGACTGCGCTCTTCGATGCTGCTGCTCACCAGTACTGCGTTTGGTGTCCGCTTCTTCTGCGGAGTGCCATCACCACCATTGCCATTGCCATTGCTGATGCTACTACTGGTACTCTTCCTGGTAGTATCGTCGACCACGACGCGAATGCGCACCCTCCCTGTAGCTGGACTCGCGCTCTCGAACGTCGATGCTAATGCGCTGCTGTAGCGGATCTCAGCGCCTTCGCAAATGGGTGCGTAGAGCTCGAGCGGGAAGTTGCCGTCTTTCTGCACAAGGCTGTAGACACGCAGCCTGCACGGCCGCACGTCGAGGCCCAGGATGTGGACGAGTTGGTCGCAGAGCGCGAAGCCGTTCGTCTTTGGCTCGATCGCGACGCGGAAGACGCGGCCGTCGTGCATGCCCACGAGCTCCATCGTCCCTGACATTTGTGTTGTGCTTTTTTCCAGTTTGAAAGACAGAACAATGCTCACCAGAAGCGCAGCTTTGGCTTGAATTTGCTATTTGAAATGGTGCGATGATTTTAGTACTTCAAAAGGGCTGCCATCACGCAAAAGCGCATCATTGGCTCTAATATTCTATTCAAAAGGGTAGTGCGCTGTTTAGTGCCTGATAACCAAGTCCCAAACCTTCAACGCAAAAATACATAAGCGAAAATGGAGATGGCGACGCGACAAGTGACGAGCGCGCTGACGCTCTGCATCGTTCTGCTGCTATGCTGCGCCACACAGGAGGCGCGCGCGTGGCTGCCCGGCAGCGACGGCAAGGTGCAGTGGGACTACCGCTGCGACTTCCACGGCCAGGACCTGCTCAACCAGCAGGCGACGAGCGCCAAGTGCGGTGACATCTGTGGGTACGTACAGGGCTGCTCGCACTGGACGTGGACGACGTACCTGGGCGGCACATGCTGGCTCAAGCAGGGCAGCAAGAGCCGCGTGTACACGAGCGCGGACGCGAACTGCGGCTTCGTCACGTCGCGCTTCAAGGTTGACGAGAGCAGCGGGTTCGACCTCGGCACGGGCATCATTGATGGTAGTATGGCTGCTGCGAGTTCTGTCCAACCGAAGGACGTACTCAGTGTTGACGATGCAGACTCTTTTCTGCGCGTGCTCAATTTCTACCGCCTCGCGTACAGGAAGCCCAAGCTCAGTCTCGACGCGCGACTCGTGCTGGCCGCCCAGGAGCTCGTGCAGACGTGTCCGCCGCAATCCGTGGACGACAAGGTGTACAGCGAAACGGCAAAGGTGTCCAATGCAGTGAGCCTCGGCTTTCACGACGGCGTGTACCGCCTGTCGCTCGTGACACCTGTGAGTGTCACGCTCATGGAGGCGCTCGTCGTGTGGGGGAACGTCTCGGACGCGGCGTCCAAGCCCCTGCTGGAGCACAACACCACAATCATTGGGTACGCGGCGCGTCGCGACACCAAGTGCGTCGCCGCGGGACCTTTGACAGCAACAGACCCATCGGCGCTCACGACGGTCTACTCGGTGCTCCTCGCGACTTCATGAGAGGGTACGAGGGTGTTAAAATAGTGTAGTTTTATTGTAAACTACGAAGGCAGTCAATCTTGCTCTGCCCTTTTCTAAGCTCGCAGTTGAAACATGGCAAGAATCACAATTTGTCAAATCACAGAAAAAAAGCGCCGCGTTTGGGATCGATCCAACTGAGAACGACGCACCTGAGTGTACGTGGTCGTAACATTGAAGGACAACTCGCAGACAGCATCCTCGCTGTTCCATAAGCCCACGAAGCCACACAAAGAAGTCTCTTGTCATTTGTTTTTTATTTTATTTTTATTTTCGTCTTGTGCTATGTATCGAATACCTAGTTGTATGTAAGAAAGTTGTGTCAAATGCTAGCGGAAAGGATTGAAATGGTGGGGGTGCACGGAGGTCTCAGAGTCTCTCGGAGGCGTTCGCTCACTCCTCGCATGACTGTCCAGCTCGCAAGCGCATGGCGACTGCAAGCGCAGCGATGGACGCCGCGACCGTCACGCCCTTGGTGAAGGACCCCGTTGCCGAAGTGCTGACAGCATGCGAGTTCGCAAATCCGGTTTGCTGCACAGTCTGGTTGGAGCCGTGGTTGGAGCCTTGGTTGGATTTAAAGTGGTGGGGTAAGTTGTGGCGGGGGGCGTGGTGTTTGGAGCTGAGCTTGAAGCCGGAGCGGGAGTCGCGCTGCTGACCAAGTCGACGCAAGCCGCGAGGATCTCAAAGTACACTGAGCAGTTGTCGATATCAGGGCAGATCACGGAGACGCTGGGGTCGGCGAAAGTCGGGAAAATCGCTTCCCACTGCCTCCAACTGGTTTGTTCCGATGTCAAAGAGTAGGTTCCTTATCTCTTTGTTGCGGCAAAAATGAGAGATACTAGGAGGTTTCAGTCCACGTCCAAAAGACACAACGCAGGCAATTGAACAGGGGAACTACTGGTGTTCTGCAGCGGTATCGCCCAAATTTGGCCTTGCAACAAAGAAAGAGATGGAGAGATACTGAAACCCATGAGTTGTCCTGTAGGCGCTCAAGCCGGCCCGCTAATAATCCATCGTCTCTGAAGAGTCTGCTTCGTTCAAAACTGCTGGAGGCGTTGCAAATGCATTTTATTGGGACATAGTACACGCAGTGTACGATTAGTAGTTTCACTGCGTAACTGCATCCAGAGGTAGCCATAGCACGGAACGAGCACGATTACATTACGTTTTCGCCGAGATATCCAGTTGAAACGCCAACTGAATGGCCGTGTTCCTCCACCGCCTTCATCGATTGAAAGTCTGTGCTTTCGCCCATACCACACCCTTGAAACAGCCCAGTGGAGACGCTCGAGTTCCAGTTGGACTCTAGAACGTTTGACGCCAGAAGAAAGGAAGAAAAGGTCCGTCTTGCTCTGGGCCGTTTTCCAACTAACCAAAGCGCCAGCGGTCGCTTGGGAAGCGCATGCGACGAAGGACCTTCACAAAGAAAACTGGAGGGACTACCTGTGTCTGTGCACTGTCCTTGATTGACTCATCGAGAAATGACTGCGCCTGGCTTTTCAGCCCTAGTTCAAACTTGGATGCATTCTCGGATTTGCTGGAATGCTCTACGCAGAGCTATGCGCATCGAATGCCCCGTGTATACCTCACCGTGCTGGGCCATGTAAATCGTCACAACACGACATGAGGGAGGTGCTGATTTACAATTACTCTTGGAGCGCAACTGAAACGCAGTAGGTCTTCAGTAGGTCCTAAGGGGCTCTCGCAGCCACCGCGACCGTACCGCAGGCTGCGGCCGTGTTTTGTGCGCGCACTGTATGAGCACGAGTTCTGCAAAGTTAAGTTTATTGCATCATACGCGGTAAGAGTAGTCGATGGGGGTCGCCGCCAGCGCTAGAGCACCACCAATTCGTGGATCCTTGCTTGACGACCCGTGTTCCCATGCGCCACTCTCGGGCCTTCTGATTCCGGTCACTGAGGATTAAGGAGACGAAGACTCGCTCGCTGGCGGACATAAATGTAAAGTGCAGTTAATGAAGAATATGCTGATAAAGTAAACAAAAGATGGCATGATAAATGCAAGCTGTCACGCGTCTTCCTGACACTTCTAACCCCGGAAGCGCATCGCCACGACGGCTGCAGCGATCGACGCGGTTAGCGTTAGTCCCTTGGTGTAGCCATTTGTCTTCACGATCGCAGCGTGGGACTGGGACAGGTTGGTCACCTGCACGGTTGCCGTTGGACCCGCAGGGAGAGATGGAGTAGAAGTAGTAGGAGAAACAATTAGGTCCATACACGTCGTCCTGACCTCGTACTTGACGATGCAGTCCTGGGCGTCGCCACACGTAACAGTAATGGCTGGGTAGATGTGGTCTGGGCTCAGGGTCTTGTACAGCGTACAGCTGGCGGTGGTTGGCATCGTCTGGCTGTAGCTGTCCTTCGCTTCAAAGCACGTGATGCTGCGACCGCTCTTGCTCCGGTACGATACACCAACGCCAATCGGGTACCTGTTCGCCTCGATGATTCGCACCGACTGGATCTCGACGCTCTGAGTCAGCGAGCAGCCGCGGAAAGGTCCGATGTAGAAGTTGGCGCTCGAGTATTCGCTGAACGCGGTGGGCGAAAGTTCGAGCTCCTGGCCTTTGGGGACAGTCGATTCGCTCGTGGGCTTTGCCTGGAGCTCGAAAGGCGCGCTGCAGTCGATGCCGGTGACCGCAGCTCGGCTGTTGGGGCAACTGTAGACTGATGCAGTGGAGCTCTTGACCGGGATCTTGTTGGTGCAGCTCGTGAGGCTGTTGGTCAAACAGCATGCAATCACTAGCTGGTCCTTGATGACTCCATCAACGGTATCTCTGCGCACGAGGCACGGGTAACGCGGCACAGATGCCATAGGCATTGGAGCTGGGCTAGGTGCACTCGAAGCTGGAGCAGGCTCTGAAGTAGAATACCCTGAGCTGGAGCCACCTGAGTCATCGCAAGTCATGTCGACCTCGTATCGCACGACGCAATCTTGGATGATACCGCACTCGATCTTGACTCTTGGGAACCAGCCTGGATCACCCACTGAGAAGTCAAGCGGCACCTGAGTGTCGTTCCTCGCCGTGGAGTGGCTGTACATTGCGCTGTCGTAGTAGGGAACGACTCGGTTGCCGTCTTTGTCCAGGTACTCGACAGCAACACTGATTGAGTGCCCGTTCGCCTCGACCGCTTTCATCGACTAGATTACTGCACCTTGGCCAGCCCCGTATCCTTTGAACAGCCCCATGTAGGAGTTGGAGCCGAGTACTGCGCAAAGGTCGCAGACGAAAGCTCCACGACCTCGTCTTTGGGGACAGCAATCTCCACGGCGTTTGCAGATAGATTGAAAAACGCAATGTACCCCACACCAGCGTTGCCAAGCTGACCTGTCGGGCGGCTGGAGGCTGAGTCTGAGTCTTCATCTACGATCGGGCTCTCGTTGACACAGCTGTTGTTGTTGAATGTGGGGTCAGACAGCACGCGACAGTCTGTTGAAAGTGGCTACCAAAACTCGCTATAGCGCCGCTGCATCCAAGACATGGCGATCGCGGCACGTTCTGGATGGAGTTTGATCGCACTGTGCTGGCGCTTATTCCCGGAGAGACGCCGATTGAGCCAGCTGGATCGGCGCAGGACACTTGAACTTCATACTTCACGGCGCAATCCTGAATGCCACTACAGGCCACATTGATGTGTGGGTAGACGAAATCTGGAAATACGTTCCTGACATTCATCCAGGCGTAGGCCTGCGCTGAGAATCTGCACGCACCACTATTGTAGTTGCTGCTGTAGCCATAATCGATGCTGCGACCGTTCTTGTTGGAGTACAGCAGCTCGACGGTGATGTCGAACCCATTCGTCTCCATGATCTCGATCGATCTCACCACCGCACCCTGGCCCGCGCCACAGCCGCGGAACCGACCACCGCTTGAGTCGTCGATAAAGGCGCTTGATGGGAACTCGGCCCACGAATTGCTGAAGATGGTGGTCGAGACAGGAGTCAAAGACATGTCGAAGTCTTTGGTGCAACCGATGCCAGCTTTAGCGACGATGCTGTTGGGGCAGTACCAGTAATGGCTTCCTGTACCATTTTGCTTTGGGCTTTCATTGACGCAGCTATCGAAGGCGTCAGATAAACAGCGCACAGCCAGGCTCTGATAGTCGTCAGTGGCACTGACAGAGCCACCACATGGACTACAGACCGACCGCAACACGTACGGAATGTCCGAATAGCCGCAGTAGCCCGAAGAGTAACCATGACATAGCATCGGGTCGGCGTCGCACGTCGGTCCGGAGCCCGAACACGTGCTGGTGCACACACACCCGGTATTCGTCCGACCGAACGCGTTGGTCTCTGACGCCATGAGCATCACCAACAGCAGCGTGGAGACGAGTCGATAGCCCATGGCGGCAGATGATGGCTGGAGGTACTCCCTAACCAGTCGAATTGAGAGCTTCCAGGCGAGGCTGGAAGAGACGAGAAGAGGCTGAGATGCTATGTGTGAGGTCGCTGGTGAAAGACAAAGTGCGAGACTCTCAGTCGTCCGAGCAAGTTTGGCCACCACCTCCGCCATATTCGCGGATCTCTGGAGCGGTTGAGCGTCAAACTCTTGAAACTTCTCATGGCAGCGGTCAGAAAACCAACGCCTCACCAGCAGCCATCCGAAACCAACCACCTGTACGTAAGTCCAGGTTTAGCACCACACACTCAACGGACAAGAGACGCAGGCGTCCGTCCAGGCATAGACGACATCGTCGTTTCATTTTTTTTCTCAATGAGAGACGACGGCAGCAAGGGGTTTCAGATTTGGAGAACGGAATGCCGACAGCTACCGTTTTGCTCAAGCAGTTTGCCCATGACACGTCCCCTAAGGCTGCCAGTCGTTATTCCATCTACACAAGCAACGACAGAAGATCAACGTATGGCTGCTCTTGGTGCACTGCAGGCTTGGCACCTGCGTCGCTACAACCTGCAGCCATCACGTAATCCCCCGTCGACTTCCAAAGCCAAGACACATGTAGCCTCTATACAACTAGTGCGGGTCATCTCAGCGCACGCACATCAAGATGGTGGACGCAGCTGCAAACGTCGCCATGAATAGCGTTTGTGCCGTTTTTCCAGAAGCATGGGCATGGAAAGCGCGTTTTGGAAGAAACGGAGAAGAGGTCAGATCCGAACCGAAGTGACCAGTCACACGCTATTCGCGGGACTCGGGTGCGAGTCGTCGGTGCTCAGCATCGCCTCGAGGTCAGTGCTGCAGGGTGTACCCCCCGATTTATTCACAATGAGGGGCGGCTGCACCTTGCTCAGTTGCAAAAAGGGACAGTGTCTTGAAACCACCGTATACCAAATGAAGTATGTATAGTTGACCAATTGAACCAATCCATGTCGCTTCTGAAACCCCTCCGTAAAATCTGAGAGCGCATTCAGCTTTGCTTGTGCTTCAACAGCCAGTTCAAATACGACCCATCGTGCCGCGACCTCATTCAAAGGTTGGCTCGGACTTCAAGTGGGGCGAGTTGAAACGAAAGTACAGTTTGTAAATCCGATCGTGTATAGCCGACAAAGTACACTTCATCTCGGAACGGTTTTGTTTCTGAGTTGCTACGAAGAGATTCATATCTCTTGCTTTCAATAACTCCAAAGTATTCATATGCGGTTGCTATGCGCCAAGGAGTTTCATTTCAATAATTTTGGGCTATCAATTTAGAACTCTTCCTACTTCTGGTCGCTAGGAACCACTCAAATCGGTCCATGTAACTATGGAGTGTGAGGTGGAGGGAGGAGGAGACTTTCGATGGTTAGATAGGAGACGAAGGACGATAGTAGTTTGCCGAGTTCTACCGGTAATAAACGATCTGTGATCTGTTCATAGCCAAGATCACTATCATGATAAAGTAGACCAAAACTGAGGGCCATGAATCACGCTGTCATCGCGAATGTAAGCCATCTTTGCTGACCTTTGTGTACGCAATAGCACTCGTATCTGATTGCAGGCTGTGCTTAGACTTTCTAGTGACGCTCGCTACTCCTTGTACATTGGATGCTGTTGTGCAGTTTCTCCTTGTACATAAAGTATAAACTCTCAACTACCAGCATGCGTTAATTGTTTAGGCATAAATACTGGCGAACCACAATACACTCGGCGTTTACATCGTTCTCAGTTCTGAATATTTGGGGTCTAAGTTACTGCGGGGCGACAGTCTGGATGAACTCGAGTGCCGCGTGCCACGCTTTCGCCACCGCCGCCTTCACCTCGGGCTTCTCCAGGTCGCCGCGGTTCACCCAGCCGTGGTTCACGTCCGGAAAGTCCACCACGTCACTCAGCGTCGCGATCGCCATGTTGGCCGACAGGATCTTGTGCACCGAGCCGTTCGCCTTGACGAAGTCCGGGTCGTTGCTCGCCGAGAGCAGCAGCTGCGGCACGTTGATGCGCTCCGTGAGCTTCTCGACCGCGCCGTCCCCATGGAGCGTGTTCTCGGCGCGCCACGATGGGTGGAACGACACGTGGCCCTTAATCACTGGCTGGTCGCGCGCAGAGAGGCGTGCGCCGACCCAGGCACCCCAGCAGTAGCCGTAGCTCGCAATGTGCTCCGCCTGCACCTCGGTCTTGAGGTACGCGATCGCGTCGTTGATGCGCGGCGTGAGGTACGTGTCGTAGTCGTACTGGCGCATCCACGCGGGCATGCTGTCGCGCGACGGGTGCAGGCCGACCCAGTCGCCGTCCGTCAGGTCCACGAGCAGCACGGCGAACCCGAGCTGGCCCAGGTGGTCGGCGTCCTGCTTGGAGCGGCCGCTGTCCGGGCCGAAGATGTCGGTGAACGCCAGTAGCCCGGTGCGCGCAGTCGCGGGGCCCGCTTGGTAGAACGTCGCGAGCCCGGACTTCTTGATCGCGCCAATATCGGACGCGGCGGTGGCGAGCGCAGGCTCGGCGTTCACGGGGCAGCAGCTCATCGCGCGACAGTTAGTTGATGAAGGCAGGAGTGACGTGGCCGATGGTGTCGATGGATGATGAAGCAAAATCGGTTCGGTCCTAATCCTTAGTCAGTACTCGGAGGGTGCAAAAATTGTTGATTTATGGATCCCACCTCACTTGATTGTATTTCGAGCTTTTCGATACAAACATATTCAAAGCAAACTCACGTATGCACTCTCTAGTAATATTCTGCCTCTAAAGCGAGGGAATCTATAATACACATAATTTATAACTGGTAGGGTGTACTCATTTTAGCCTATCTAATGTTATTTTACCCTACAATAATTTTGGAGAGATAGCACCCAACTCTCTCCGCATCACACTTTAGCGTGAAACTTTGGCAAAGCTCCACGCGCAAAGCACATCCTTGATTCGTTCATGGCGCAAGTAACATTTATCCCGCACCCTTGGCCTTGCAGCTGGAACTCTGGGTGATGAGAGCTGGCTCGAGAGACATGCGAAGACTCATATCCCTTCAGCGCCTTCGACTTCAGCGTCAGTGTCTGCCTCAGTACTAAGTAGTGGTTTACAGAGACGACTTGGGCAGGAAGTGGGGGTGGTTTTTAGTGCTAGAGGTGTTATCACAAGGATAAATATCGGGAGAGTACGGATACTTTCTTATTTTGGGCCATCGCCGAATAGACTTTAATGGGAGCCTTGGGTTTTGCGCAGGGAATGGTTATTGAATCGCTGCCATTACCGCTGCCCTTCTCCGCTGATACTGTGATTCTGAGATGACCCCAAAGTAGCTGACACTAGCACCCTCCGTCAATCCTGGCCACCCCCACCAAGCTGTGGCTCTCAGTTTCTCCTGCCGTTCCCTCGTTCTGGACTGACGAGGTGGGAGAAAAGCCTGTGGTTGATAGGAGACCTCCAAATGATGTTAATCAAAGTCATTCGAGCTCCAAATAAAACCGTTTTATGAAACAAATGGCTTTCTATTGTGTGTATCAACGTCAATTTCAGGTGATCGCTCTTACTATAAGGAGCCATCTGAAAACAAACTAACTCTCTTTAATACGGTAAACATCAAATTCGAGTACATCATCTAATACCAGAGGAAAAAAGGCATCCACAAGTCGTTCAGATTGCGCGATTTCCTTCAATGTCACCATCGCCAACTGCTGGAGCAGCACTCCACAACAGCCTTCATTCCTTAATTTGAGCAGCACCAGCCACCGCCAGCAGCAGCAAATATCCTCACGGACACACACACTACTCCAAGATGAGCTGCTGCCCCGCCACCGCTCTGCCGGAGCTCAAAGGCGATGGAGGCGCCCTTGGCTACCTCAAGAAGCTCAACAACACCACGCTCTACGTAGCCGGCCCTCAATCTGGCATCCCCACCGTCACCTCCAAGGTCAGCGTCATTGGGATGCCCAATGTGTTTGGACTCGACAGCGGCCGTACCAAGTCCGATGCTGATAACCTCGCCAAACTCGGATACGCTGTCGTAGTCGTGGACGTGACCAATGGTGACTACTTGATCCTGGGTGAGACGTCCGACTCCAAGGCCTGGCTTGAGAAGAACACGTTCGAGAACGTCCTTGGAGCTGCCGTGCAGGACGCCATCGCGTTCCTGCAGAGCGAGTTCTATGTCGAGAGCATTGTGTCGTACGGCTACTGCTTCGGTGGCTGGGGCGGCGCGCACCAGTCGACGCTGCCTACCCCAACCATCCGCGGCAACATCTCGTTTCACCCGTCGTGGGTACTTGAAAACATGTTCCATGGCGACAGTGCGGTCGAAAAGCTTGCGGAGCGCATCAAAGTCCCGCAGTTGCTCCTCGCAGCGGGTGACGACCCTGCGTTCGTACGCGAGAACGGCAGCGTGATCAAGATCCTGTCGGACAAGGCCGAGACCAGC